>PVKM010005598.1:0-47267 GCA_004027735.1 Carollia perspicillata
TTTTAAGACTGAGTGATGGCCCTCCACGATATCTTCCCAACAAAGTAAAAACTGTTTCCTACATCACCTATTAATATAAAATCCACAATATAAAAATAGAGCAGTAACCCAGCCTTTTCCAAATGGGTTCATTCCCCAGAAGGCAGTCTGGCTAGATGGTACTGCGGGGGAAAGGTCATGTTTTCATATAAATTTGAGAATTCTCAAAGAGCATTAGAATACTAAAGGCTATGATAAATAATGCAGTAAATAAGCATTGTCTAACTCTACATTGTCCAAACCACCACCACGAAGCATATAGCTATGTATAAATCTCTATCTATAGATAAATATTCATAGATATATAGGTCCATATAACTTTATGTAACACCTAGTAATATCCCAGAATACACTTTGGTTAAGGTTGTCACGTCGTTTTTCTTACTCGTTACCCTAGAACAGCAATTTTCAACCAGCGTGCCCCAAGAATTTTTGAAGCACGCAATACCTGGCTATTTAGAGAGGAGCACTGACCTCTTTTCCCTCAGCCTGTCAAATTTCAAAAAAAAAAAATAGTAACAGCCAACACAACAATAGACATCCAGTGTGAATGAGTCAAAATTATACCAATTTTTCGTCAGATCGTCAAAAAAATATGATATGCTTTTTGGTGTGCCACAGAACTTTAGTAATCTGTTTATGTGTGCCATGAGATGAACAAGGTAAAAATGGCCGCCCTAGACGATGGCCCTCCTAGTTTTCTAAGAGGAGATCCTCTGTACAGGTAAGGGCTGGGGAGGAGGCAGGTAGGTGGCGGTGGAAGAGGGTGCGGGGGGATAAATGGTAACAGAACAAAATACAGTAACATTTTAAAAACAAATAAAAATTAAAACATGAAGAGATCTTTTTCTGATTGTACTACTAATAGTTCAGCTCACTGATAACTGTGCTTAATCAAAATACTTAGTATTTTTCTTTTTTCCTATAAGGCCAACCAAGGTATGAATCAAGTTGGAGAGAAGGAGCCATTGGAATCCTATTCGGTTAACCAGAATGAAGAGTTTAACCATGTAGAGGCAAAACCGAAAATGAAGCCATTGCACTTTGAACACTAATGCAGCAAAAATAACATTACTGGTGAGATTTACAGAGAGATTACTAAAAGTGGAAACAGCCAGCTCAGGTTGTGATTATTTCAATGAAAGCTTTCATTGAAGTGATTTTAACCAGGGTTCTTATCCAAGTTTTGGCTATGAGAATGGTTTTCAAGAAAAGACAGACCATGGGGTTAGCGGAGTTGGGAAGTGCCTTCTCCAGCCTCTCTGCCTCATGTTCCTCCCTCCTGATCTCAGCACCCGGTGTCCTAGCAAGTTGGTGCGTGAAACCGCAGTTAGGAAGACCTGTCGGAGCTATGCTCCTTTCTGAGTGTGCTAACCCCACTAGCCCTGGCCCCACTGCTATCATTTGTTGACATAGGGGGGAAGACAAAAACCATGGTGTATCTATGGTTAAAAGTTGGGTGCAGAAGTGGCTACTACAGAACTTCTGAGTCTCTAAGTGTCTCTCAGCACAAGCCCCACAGATAACCCCACCAAGTAACGATCCTGTGGAAGGCACACTTTGACGGTCTTTGAGCAGAAACGGCAATGCACACTGAGGCACCAGACACGCCAATGGGCTGGTACGTTTTCCAGCAAACATGACCGTGTCAGTCGAAAAACCTCTATCCCCGGGTCAAGCCACAGGTTTCCATATGTCTAACAGCAGGCTGACTAGTAGGTCTGAGTTTTAGAGCTAAGACTCCGGGTATGGAAAATTACACATACTGCTCTTTCCTTCAGCGACATCTAATTCCAAGTGATCACTCAGAAAGTCTTTCCTTGTCTTCCCTCCTTTGCCCTCCAGGAGCCACCTCCCTCAGCCTGGCACTGGGCTCTTCGGGCAAGCTGGAAAGGTACATACGGCTGAAGCCCTCTGGAGGTGGTAGAAGTCCAGTGGACACATGTCAGAAAGGCAAATGTGGCAAAAATTCTCACCACTGAGACGATCAACCTTCCCACATGTTTTTTCCCACCTCAGACCATCCATGCCAATTGGATCCATCCTACCAGCTCATTAACATGGCATTGGAAAATCTCTTTCTCTCTCTGCTGACTGATAGTCATCTTCATCAACACACAGCTCCTGCAAAAAGCCTCCCCCATTCCTCCCCTCTCTTACCTCACAGGGGTTAAAGGGCGTATCCAAGAAGCCCTGGCTTGTCAGCAAGCTGGGGTGTGAACCCAGGTCTGTCTGTGCTCTTCACTGCCTTCCCTGGGTCCGCCCTAGCAAGAGGCAGATTGTGATACTAGCCCAGGTGGTTGGAGCACTGCTCAGACCTCAGAGGACACACAGAGGCATTCATCAAAGCCCACTTAGCGAAGACCCACACTCAGATGTATCTCACCAAAACCCTGGTGAAGAGAGAAGAGTCGCTCACCGGGAAGGAGGGAGACCCTGAAAAATAACTATCAAGAGCAGACCAAACACCAAGTTCTCTTGGCAATTTCAAATGCAAATTTCTGACAAGCTTTAAACAAGGAATCAATATAAAATTAAATTAAAGCCCTAATAGGTTTCAGCTGAAGACAGCGTGGGCCAGAATCCTGAACTCATTTCCCCCAATGAACACACAGAATCTACAGCTACATCCGGAACAACTGCCCTGTCGGAAGGAGGGTGGGGAGAAAAATCTCTAAAAACCGGCTGAGCAATTCTGACTCCACCAACAGAAGGCCCACACTGGAGCAGGCCAGCTGGCCTGCAACACGGTCTGGTCACACACCTACCACCTGTGCGGGAACCCACAGTGGGGGAGCAGTGAAAAGCCAGAGCTCCCAGAGGACAGGCAGGTTTACACCCCACATCGAGCACCATAGCTTTTAACACCTGCACCTGAGAGACAAGCCCCACAACATCCCATTTTTAAACCAACAGGGCTCGTGCCCACGAGACCCACAAGCTATAGCGACCTGCGTCAAGACTCTTACAGGGTTCAGACTCACCAGCCCAGGCAGGGATGGCCTGGAAGGGGCCGATCCAGAGGCGCAGGATATGATGTGGGATAGACTCATCGGCTTGGCTTGGAGCTTTGGCCGAGCAACAGGCACCTGATTTGACGCACATTTGGGGGTTTGCTGCGCATGCTTCTGGGGCCAGGACTGGCCAAAACCACTTTTGGGCTCCACCTGTGGCTTCTCCAGCCTGCGAGCACCTTCTATTTTTAAGCTCTAGGTGTCTTTCCTTTTTCTTTCCCTTTCTCCCTTCCTTCCTTCCTTCCTTCCTTCCTTCCTTCCTTCCTTCCTTCCTTCCTTTTCAGTGGGTGCTGTCTCCTGGCTCTCTCTGTCACATTCTAGCCCATGGGCACCATCTTTGCCCTCTCCCACTGCGGAGATCCGGAGCACCAGAACCACCCAGAGGGGAGCGTGTACGCTCGGGTGCTGCCTGGCTTCGTGGCTGCCTCCAGGGGTGTCTCTCCATCACCTGGGTACCATCAAGGTTTACACTCCAGGGTCCCACAGGACTCTAACCAACAACAACAAAGAGTGACTACCCCATCCAGGGCACAGTAAGAGGCAACAGACGCAGGAGGTCAGTCTCTCTATCAAAAAGGCCTATTGACTTATTAGCACAGCTGAGCCCGAGGGGCAGGCTTCTAATTAAACACTTGTGTGAAGGCTGACTGTAGCTCTTTCCAGAGACTTCAGAGAGCAGGTGCTGTCTTCACCCTCTTCCTTTGCCACTCTCCACAGTCCCTGTATCTCCCAGAAGGGAGCTTTCCCAGGTGTCCGGTGTGCCAATCTTTGCACCTGCCCCCCAGGGATGCCCCTTGACTGCCTGGCTCTGGTAGCTGGGGAGCTAGTGTTCCTGCGTCCCAGGAGACTGTAACAATTAGAAAGTATTTGGCAAGCTAGCTCCACAGGGCACTGCAAAGATGGCAGACTAAAACATACACACCCCCACACAAAAATTAACTCCAAATGGATTAAAGACTTATGTGTCGGTTCTGAAACTATAAAACTCCTAGACGAAAACATAGGCAGTAAACACCTTGACACTGGTCTTGGCAATGATCATTTTGGATTTGACACCAAAAGCATAGGCAACATGAGTAAAAATAAAACAGGGAGACTACACCAAACTTAAACACACACAACACACACACACACACACACACACAATGTAATGGTCTCTGGTTAATAAAACGTTCATATTCAACTGATAACCCCTGACTTTGTCATATGTGTCCCTCCAGGGCCCAGCACAGAGCCTGGGTGCAAACCAGGAGTTTGATACAATATGTCTGATATTTTCTTTCTGTTATACCATACCAATATGTAGAAACCAAACTGAGATACTCATAAGATTATGTTACTTTTTAGCGAGCAAGTATTTGCTGGCTAGAAAGACAGTTGCAAATGAACCTCACAAACATAATGTTTAGCAAAAGAAGCCAGATCTAAAATAGTACATATTTATTTGAAATTCAAAAATAGGCGAAATTAACTGGTGCTGTAAGAACTGCTATTATCATGATTTGTTTTCATGCAATCTATGCCAAAAGGAGTCAGTAAAAGCAAACCAATATGTTTAAATGTTCACGAATTTCAGTATCAGCTGCCAGTAGGTGCAACTGAAAGTGACACCTTTCAGGTAATGTTTCTGGCAATTACTCGACAACCGAAAACACTAAAAGGAACTTTATTTCCTGATAATGTCCTTAATGCCTGGAGAACATTTTAAAACCATCTTTAGCTATTGCAACCAAATTGGGTTTTTTTCCCCCAAGAAGTGAAAGTTTCCAGGATCAGTTCACATTGTAACAGTTCTTACAGATTTAAAAGAAGCAGAATTTTGTCAAAAACCTAACTCTTCCCCCCCACCCCCACTGTAAAGGACAAACATCTCTGTCTTCCACCTGCTCTGTCAAGCAGAACCCATAGCAAAGCAATCCCTCTCCTCCCTTCATGAAGCTGGAGGAGGACCACGTCTTTATCTGTGCTCTTGTGCTCTCCACTCGAGAAAGTCAGCAACGGGGACTATAGCGGGTTGTTGTCATTGGAATATCTTATCTTCCTTTGACTTCACGCCAGAGGACGATGGCTCATCCACAGGCTGGAAAGCTCCAGGTCTGACCGTTCTCCCCAGGGCTGTGAGAAAATTCTGCAGAGTTCTCTCCCTGCAATGCTTGTGGTGAGTACCCAGAAACAGGAGACATCCTAGGGACATTCTCCTCCTCCCTGGGGAAAGAAGAGATAAGGGGTGGGACTCCCCATCTAAACTACCCTACAGACACAAGCTGGGGGGTTTTTTGCTTTTGTTTTGTTTTTAACCTAACTTGAGCCTGCTACAATCTAACAAGGGAAAGTACTGTTGAAATTTAACTCTGTAGTCTTGACACTTTGTTGCTCCCAAATCTTAGTCAGGTCTTCAGCAACACATACCCCGCTGTGAGCAGGAAGACAGGTCGGTCCTCACTCTAGAGTTTTTATCAAAGTTGGGGTTTGGAAAAGAGGATGGGGATCAGGTGGGGTGGAGGTAGATCTTGCAGAAGTAAATATTTCTATGGAAAATAGGCAAAAGCTCTGGTTTGCAGCATCGCCTGTGTCCAGAAGCTCTACCTACTCACATTCTAGGTAAAATCACCAAGCTGGCTTTAACCCTTTACATCCTTCACTCATCTGCCTCCAACCCCATTCTCTCTCCTCTTGTTGCTGCTGTGGCCTACTAACCCTGTCCAGTGTAAATACGATGCAGATTGACAGTTCCTCCAGCTCTGGGCGGTGACTGCCTGGGTTCCACTCTTGAGCTCCACGAGTATAGGACTCCTCCCTTCTTGTCCTTGCCTTGGCCTGCTCTGTACAGGGGCACGCGCGGGGAGAAGCAAAAGAGTAGCGGAGGCTGAGCCCTCCCAGCCTTTGGTAAGGGAAGCACCCGGGGTGGGTCCCTGGGACCGCAGGGCCCAGCAGAAGTCGGAGCGGCGCCAACTTGTCCAATTGGGAGCAGAGAGCAGCAGAGAGAAATGTTCCCTGACCAGACAGGAGGTGACAACGCGGGGCTGTCCGCTAGTCAGCGGTGGGGGCAGGCGCTCAGGACCCCAACTCCAACCGAATTGTGCCTGGGTGGGGCGGAGAAGGGAGCGGGCTGGAGGCGGCTGCTGGCTCACAGAGAGGCGCCGCCACGGGGCTGGGGCTGGAGCAGGGGTCCCGGGCAGGGCACAGCCACCTGCAGAGACCACCTGCGGGGCGGGAGGCAGCGGGGTTCAGGTTCCCTGCCCTGCTCTCCCCAGTACACCACTGCGGACACACTAAATGAGCTGCTGCCGCGACCCCTACCCACTAGCCAGAGCCTGTAACTACTGGTTCCTGGAAGCCCCTGGCCTCTGGGATCCCAAAGCTTACATGGCGATGTGGACCGGAGGTTGCCCGCCCTGTGCATTGGGACCATGTCCTGACCCAGCACCTGACCAAGTGCTGAGCAGAAAATAATGTTAATCACCAATCGTGATCATGCGCCTCTGGATTTTGCTCTCCATGGCAGCCCTCGTACTTAGAGACGTGCGTGGCACCTTCCGGACAGTGAGTGTGAGACACACATATTTCCAGAAGAGGTCCACACTTGTCTTCACCTTCAGGCTGAGCCCAGAGCCGTCCTCAGCCCCAGTACCGAGTACTCCGCCGCCAGCTTGCACCGGATGCTTGCGCAAACCACCGCGCTCGGCTGGCTGAGCTTGAACATGAAGGGGTGACTTGGATGACAAAGCGCCCCCTACAGGATCTAAAATTCGGGCTTGTATGATCGCCCAGCCCCTCAGCTGCTATTCAAAAAGTTCAGATGAAGATCGATGGTGGGTGAATTTTTAAATGTTTTAAATTACTAAGTAAGGCTAAAGTGTCTTCAAATTCCGAAGTCCTCACAGACATTGTGACACTGCTCTGTGCATAGTAATTAGAGAATAGATAGTCACGCGTAAATAAATGAGTACCAGGACAATTAATGCTCATTACAAAAAAAATACTACTAATTCCAGTATATGTGTATGTTCCATTGCTATTACCATGGTAACGTTCCTAAAATAGGATCCCAGTGTCGTGATAGGCTCACCTTGAAGACAACATAGGAGAGCTTCCCCACTGATGTTCCCAGCAGGGTTCATGAAAACTTCTCTTGCACAAACATTTCCTAAGGCAGAATTAGAGCAAAGTTCTCTGAGTCATAGTCTTAAGACCACTGCAAGATAAACAGGAAGAGAAAATCAGCTTTCTCGGCCATTGACTGGAGTTGAGTGTGTCGATATTTAAGAGTGGTATCTGGCATCAAAGGAGCCTGGAATGTCCTTCCAGAAACAGCCAAACAAGACCCTTGACTAGCGGCTCATCCTTGCAGCCCAGCTTCGTACCCTTCCACGAAGGACAGCATCTGGTGGGCCACGGCCTCCGGAGGAGAGAAGGGAGAGTGGCAAGCCTCCCTCGTCCCAGATTCCAAGTGCTGTCTGTGAAACCAGGTCAGCCACTCCCCTCTGGGCACCAAGTTTCCAGAGGTTTGCAGGATCATTTGCTTAATGCCTTCTCTTCACGCTCTGCTGGAGTGTGCTGGAGCTCCTCCAGGGGAAGAAAGGCAGACCGAAATGTCAGAACCCAAACAGATCCCCACCCGAATGTGGGACTGGGGAAAGCAAATGTAAAAGGTGTAGGAGAGGAGAAGTCGGAATATTGGAAGGCTATGAGCCCATGCTAATTTTGCCATAATACATTTACATTTTGACCTAGGACCATTACCACCTTAAATCATTTTTAACATGAAGCACTTTCTGCAGAAACTTAGGGAAAATATATCTTTTTCTCCCCCATGAGGGTTATATCTCCTTTCTTCCTCAACTAACTTGCCCCAATTATCCGACTGGAGAGGAGATCTTTGAGATCCATTGGAGAGGAGGTCACTGAGACTTGATCATTTCTTTACTTCCCAACTTTCGTTTTCCATTTGAGGAAGGGTTTAGCCAGAGGATCTAGATTAAGTTTGTTCTAAAGTTGATTGGTTGATTGTTCTTGTTTGTTAGTTTGTCTTTTGGTTATTATCATTTAATTCATAAAATGTGTCATTGGTCTCTATCACCAGTCGGAAGTTTAAAAATACCACTCATCCCTCAAACTCATCCCTTTAACGAAACTGCCAAGGAAATAGCCTTTGGGTAGAAAAAGTGGACTAATCTCAGTGGTTTGCAATCAGCATTCCATTAAGGTTTTGGAATAGATTTCACTGTTGGGATATTGACAGGATGAGCTACCTACCTGCCCAGTAGGTGACAAGGGGGAGCTGATGTCAGGAGCCAGGAAGTGGGTATAGATGGGGGATTCCTACAAGAAGCCTGAGAACTCTAAACATGAAAAATATATCTCCACTCTTCCACACGCCACCATGTCTCCTCCAGCAGCTTCCACACTACAGTCCCCGCTTCTCAGACACTCCCTCCCTTCATCTGTCTACAAAATGTATACCCAGAGTGGGGTTAACAGGCCCAGTAAAACCAGATAAGGACACAGTGCAGGGAGAAGGAGAAAACTAATTCATGTTTATATAACCTTAACTTTCATGTTCAAGAGCTAGCAATGTATCCTTATTACCAATGTCAACCTACTCAAGGGTAGCAACCCAAACAGTTCATCAACAAATATGAACATGTGGGAAGCACATGCTCGGGATTCTCTTCAGTGAGATATGTGATCAAAACAGTATAGAAACCCTTACCCTACAAAACAGCAAAAAGTCATGTTTTAGACACGTGAAAACATAGTGCCACTCCTGTTGCTTAAAAACCTTGGCCAGTTCCTCATTGCACTCAGAGCAAAATCAGAGGTGGGCTGCGAGGCAGGAGTGAGCTGGCCCGTGCCCACGTCCCACCCTCATCTGACCCGGCTCTCTCACCTCAGTGGTCGTGACCCAGCCATGGTGGTCTCACAACCCCTTCACAACACCACGTTTATTCCCAACTTGTGGTCTTTGCGCTACGGTTCTGCCTGTTTGGAGTGTTCACCCCCACTCTCGTGCGATTGACTTCCCATCTCTTGGGTCTCAGCTCACTCACCTTCTCGGAGTAGTGTTGGATGGAGGACTTAAGAACTCTCTCCTCTGAAGTGGGGCAAAGGTCATCAACCTGATTCAGAAAGCGCCATAAAAGCTCATTCAACCCCGTCAACCTCTTACCAGTCCCAATGACACTGCTTCAAATGTATGATACACCTATTTCGTCAGATTGCTGAATAGTTTCTAGATATTTATTTTTAGAACTGATAGATTTTATGGCAGCTCCAAAAGACAGAGGGCGGGTATTTCTTACTGTTAAGGAATACAATGAAACTTACCTATAATCATAGGTTTAAAGACACAATCTTCAAACAGAACTTTACTATTTTATACCACAATTGCTCTACTTTCTTCCCCACTCTCTGTTCACATGTCTGTGTATTAAAATCACACATTATTTCTCAGCTATTATATGCCATTTGCACAGCCATTTCAGCTGGACAACTGTATATTATCCATCGTTTTAGTATCATACAGAGCAGGTCCGCTGCCCTACAAATCCTCGGTGCTCCACCTGTTAGTCTCTCCCACCCCCTACTCGATAGTATTTTTATTAAACTCCATCTACTCTCACTGGAAATGTGACTGTGACTGCCTTACACATTAACATAAAGGTTCAACTCATTTTCAAACTATCGAGGATTACACTCTCTAATTGCAAACTAGATGCTAATTTATTTTCTTTGTTGGCTTATTTATTTGAAATCCTTTTCAATATCATTGCTTCTGAAGGTGTATACATTTTATTGATTATTTTTGCTGTTTCAATGGAACCAAGCTGTAATTTTGAAAATTGTAACTATCTAACACCTACATTTAACAGGCTCCACACTCTAAAAGATATTATTAACTTGACAGAAAAAAAATGGCAGCACCAATCCTTCATTGCAAGATGCATTAAGATTTTAATCAGTTTCTAGCATGATATAAACAAATCGTTACAGGTTCTTTTCTACTTTGAAGTTTCAGAAATCACAATTAGAGAAGTAGTGCACGCAGGTTTATCTTTATGTGAAGATTATTGAAAAAATTAATTCTGGGCTATGCTTAGGGAAACAGACTTACTGAATACCTACTTTGTGCCAGGAGCACTATGTATATTTGTTTTATCTCCTATTTTAACAGTTTCAATCTATGGCACTTTAATTCCCATTTGACAGATGAGATGACCAAGGCTTCAGGTGATTAAGTCAGTTTCCTAAGCCAGGTGGAGGGGAGCATTCCAGGCAGGGGGACCAGCATGCAGTGTGAAGGCTGAAGTCAAGGCACTCAGGGACATGGCAGAACCAAAGGGAGGCCTAACGGAGGGGATAGTGGTCTGAGCTGAGGCCCACGAGGCAGTTGGCACTGCTCTGGCAGGTTTAACAGCAATGTTAAAGATGTGAGACTTCGTCATGGTTCCCTCGCACCTGCTACAGTGTGAGGGATGGATTGGAGGGGCAGTTGAATTACTCCCCGGAAGATTGTGGTCACATGGATTGAGTGTCAAGGGTGGCCAGGGAAGGGAAGACATGAGGTGCTGTGAGAGATTTCATAAGTAAGAGAGATAAGTGTTATTTATTGATTGCAGGGTGATGGTAAGTGATAGGAAAAGCAGGGTGGGGGCCACACCTGAGTTTTCAGACTTGCTCCCCTGTGTGGAAGGCAGTTCCCTTCATTAGACACAGAGCGCCAAAAGAAGAGCCACTCAGAGGAGATCTGTGAGTTTGATCAAAGACATTTGCACTTGAAACATGCAAAATAGGTTGTAGGATACAGGGGTCTGGAGCAGGGTGGACATCAGGGCCAGAGGAGGAAAAGTGAGGATCGTTAAACATTTACCGCAGTGTTTCCCAACTTGTGCCTCAGACCTTCTGCCTTAGAAGCTCCCACACGACATACTGCACCTCAGTGTTCTCAGGCTTCGTGTGCATCACAGTCACCTGGTGTAGCAGCGTGCACAGACGCTGGGCCTGAACCCAGCTCTAGAGCTCGTCCTAGGAATTTGAGCAACATACTGAACTCCCTGTTACTCAGTCCCCTGCTCTGTGAAATGGGGATAATAGTACCTACTTCAAAGAGTTTCTTGAAAATTAAATAAGTTATTAATCATAAGTTCTATCATTTTCTAGGGAGCTTTGTAAAATGTAGGTTCATGAACCCCAAACCAGGGGTTAGAGGTTTAGTTCACACTCCATTTCAACTTATTGTCCTATGCTATATTTATATTATTCCTTATTAATTATTATCAAAGTTATACATGCACATAGGTAAATGAAATTGAAGATGTGTTTATAGTTAAAAAGCAACTTCCATTGCACCACACCCCTCCCCTGCCGAAATCCCACTTCCCGGAAATAATCAACTTCAGTCATTTTCCTATTTTTAGATTTCTGGCGATTATCAGCACAGCTCATAAGTATTAAATTCATGCCACTATATCATCATTTAACCCCTTTATGTATACGTCATTGCCTTTATTTTCTGTATTTTCTGAATCTTCTCTTTTCAGGATTCTTCTAATTTTTCTATCCCAACCTTTTATCCAAAAGGGACACCGTGACAGGAACAGGAGGATCTTTCTGCCTCTCCTGTGACTCAGGGTTCCATAGAATCAGTGCGGGGAGAGAGAGAGATAGACAGAGAGACAGAGAGACAGAGAGACAGAGAGAGAAAGAGAGAGACAGAGAGAGCGAACAGGGCCCTGAGGCCAGTCATTCTCTCAGCCCTCATAGCAGGGGCCAAACCTGGGATCCCATATGTGACTGCTTTTAAAAGGTTGTTTGCTGATCCATCCCATGGTAGGATAAGACTCATGAGATTTGGGAAACATTCACAGTTTCTGCATGGAAAAAAAAAAACAAAAACAAAAACCAAACACCTTGCAGTAGCCTGGTGCCCATCAGGCAAAATATAAGGGTCTTGAACTGCAGTAAAACTTTCTTTGAAAGGAACATGTCTTCTCTGTGGCATCATTCTGCCTATAACTCTATCTCACGAACAAGCATAAGTGAACCCCTTAAAGTAAGCGAAATGAAGCATGAATTTCACTGCTTAACCTGCCACATTTGGAGTTTGTTCTTTGATTCAATTATTCACAAAAGGCAACATTTCACCTTGTCTCCTTACAGCAGTGAGTGACAATTTAGTTTAAATTGGTGTCCTCTTCTCATTTGGACTTATCTAAAGGAGATCTCTGAGGATGACTCGAAGTGTTTTTAGTGGAGGAATTTCTGCTCAGCTTGCAGAAGAAAAGACTCATGTGAGATGCACGAAACTGTGGATTAATTACTAGAAGCAGGCATTCAATAAAACACCTCCTCACTCCAGCCAGACGTCCCACTCACCGAAAGGCTGCGGGTGAGATCCCCGGTCAGGGCACATACCTAGGCTGCAGATTTGGTCCTTGCTTCAGGTGCGTGCAGCACGCAGGAGGCAGCTGATCGGTATTTCTCTCACACACATCCCTCTCTCTCTCCCTCCCTCCACCCTGCTTCTTCTCTCTCTGAAATCCATAGACATACCCTGGAGTGAGGTTTAAAAAAAAACCCTGTTTATCAAACATGCATAAACATAGGGAAGTGTTTTATTTGATTACAAGCAAAACATTTTGTTGGACACAATTTATGCCACAACAGGCCTGCTACAGAGGATCAGTCAGCAAAGAGCTTCATCAAATTTAACAGTATTATTCTGGAACAGAATAGAAATGGAGGGGTAAACGATTTGCTGTAAATTTTGCCACTTCAGCTACCTATCTTTAAAACTGCCACTGTGGTATGTCCTCACTTTCCCTCTAATTTCAGAAAGGCTGTCAGAAGGAAAACTGACCGTTTTGTGCCCAGGAAGAAGTACAATAAGAAATAATGATGCAATCTTCCATTCGGATAGCGTTTTCAGCTTTTCAAACGCACTTTGGTGTTAGCTGTCCTATTTGAATCACACAAGAACTCTGTGAAATGGTGGAGCAGGTGTTGGGGCCATATTTTGTAGGGGGAGAAACTGAGGCCAGACTGTGCGTGACGTGTCCAAAGTCACGTGTGAGTCAGCAGCTAAGCCTTGGCTAGAATGGCATCTCTAAGTTGTACAATACTTGAGCTAGAAAAAAGTTCTAACCACAAATGGAAAAAAAATGTTCACTCTTAAACATAATTAAGTAAAGCAGTTTTTTCCCCTTCTTTCAGTGTACTCAATCGTATACCCTTCTTCAAACCCACTTAATTAAATTTTCTTTCCTTCAAAGACACTTGTATCATTTATCTTATCCCTCTCTAATGTCCTCTACTTTATATGCTTACATACTTCAGGTCGGGAATCTGGTTCTCCTATGTCTGCTTATCCACTATCCTGTATCAGTTAGCTAGATATACGTCTAAAAAAAGTAGTCATTGCAAAGCATAGCAAGTATCTCCAAGGTAAGAACTAGGACGGCCCTATAGCATAATAGTTAAAAGCATGAGCTTCCAATATGTTAAATCTAAAATCGCATCCTGTTCTGCCACTTACAAATGAACAGTCTCTCTATGCTTCTGTATCTTCATCGTGAAATGATTAAATGCAATAATCCTGGCAGAGCTACTGATTGCAGAATCTAGTTCCTTAGACCGTCTCTCTCCCTCCCCCTTTTTAATGAACAATCTAAGTATTTTGAAAGTGAATCATTTTATGGGAAAGCAGAGAATGGGCTAGAGAAGGAAAGGGTGCAAGCCTGAGCTTTGGGAAAGGGCAGGAAGTGACGCCCCCCTACTGGAGGAGGAGAGAGAGCTCTACATCCCTGGGCGGGGGAGGGGGGGCAGGGGGGCTTCTGAGACCGCTCCTTCTCGGAGGCTCTAGAGAAGAATAAACATGGGAGTCACCACCATGAGACCTCCTGCACCAGGGACACAGGCTCACATCCCACAGAAGGAATCAGTAAGGACAGGGCCCCTACAGGCAGGGGCTGGGAGGACGGCAACCACCGGCATGCAAGGGCATGAGGGGGTCTGCCTCCCTTTTCAGGATATTGACTGCATCCCCAGATGCTAGAACACTTCTACAGATGGATAGTAATAATGGATAATAAATTCAATTTCTATCTAGCCCAGATGGATGATACTTGGGGCTAAATTGTGTTGATTTCACGGGAAGTGGTATTTCTTGCTTGTCTGAGCTAACAGGCTACCATGCATAGCCATTATGAGTACTGTGTGTAATTTATGTAGTCCCAATCTTTAATAATTAGCAATCCACATGTAACGATTATTGTAACACTGGTATCATCACAGGCATTTACTGAAGATCATCGGACACTCGCAATATCCGTATCCCATCCCCACCTAGACACCTGGAAATTGTGGTATTCCAAAATCAGAAATTAAATGCACGTATTTTCTTGTACCTCTGCTTTAAAGGTTCGAAGACATGGATAGAAGACTGACTGTCAGGTTTTTATTAAGTTTAGGCGTGCATGAGGGAGCTCATTTCCTATCACTCTCTCTAACACTTGTTATCTTCAGACTCTTTAGTGTTTGCCAGGACGACATCTGTCAGTTGATTCAGGGCTCCGACCTCTGGAAAGGCAAAAGTGGTCTGGCCCTGAGAGTCTGAGTCAGTGCAAACAGATAAAAGTTGAGGAGAGAGACACCTGGACAGAAGACTCAAAAGAATCATCTTCTGGGACTCAGGTCCCCAGTGGTAGACAAGGACAAATGTCTGTCAAATCCTCACTAAATACAGGCCCAAGTCATCGTGCTGATTAACTTCTATTTGGTAAAGATGATGGCTTCGACCTGTCCTGGGTGGGAGGTGCCAGCCCCCCGCACTTGTCAGTCTTCACTGAAAGCCTAGGGCTGCCTGTGACGCACGTCATATTCTGGCTTCACACTTATTACACAGCAAAACTGTTTTCTTTCTCTGCTACATTTGGGAGGAAGATTTCTGGGCCAGGAGAGGTATTTGGTTTTAATTATTTCCCCCAGCTTTTTCTACATGCCATCAGTGAGTGCCACTTTGAAAATATATGTTACAAGTGTTGGAAGGCCCTGACTGATGTGGCTCCGAGGGTTGGGTGTCATCCTGCAAACTGAAAGGTTGCTCGCTGGTCAGGACACACGCTCAGGTTGCAGGCCAGGTCCCTGGTTCAGGTGTGTGCAGGAGGCAACCAATGGAAGTTTCTCTCCCTCTCTTTCTCCCTTCCTTGCCCTCTCTCAGAAATAAATAATAAACTAAAATAAAATAAGCAAAAAATAAAATAAATAAAATAGTGGGGGTTTTCCACATGGGGTGTATCCTCAGTCACAATTTTTCTGTTGATGTAAATAAACAGTCATTATGAACTAGGGGGAAGTACCAACGTGCTCCCCGCATTTTGTCTCCTAGGCTTATCTGAGTTTTGAGGACTGCCTGTAGACATCCCTCATGTTCCATGGAAGGTGGCAGCACTCTTCAAGGTGGATGAGAACCAAGACAATAGAGGTCACAAACCAGGAAGGCTTCAGAAGCACGTAAATCCACATGCTTCTCTGCTCACTCCTGAGACATGAGGGGATGCGGGGAGTTCTCTGGACACAAGCTGTGTGGTAAGTGTGTGAGACTGGCTGGCCCCATCCTACCGGAATGTCACATGGCATCTGTCTTCGTAGGGTTTCCCAGGCTGTACTCCAGTCACTGTCAACTTTGGGGGATAAGAGAGATTGTCTTGTCTGCTTTCCAAGGCACAGGTTGCCAACTCGATCTTGGATTCAGTCATTTCCTATCTAATTAACTAAGCATTAGTTACTTAAAAGCAAGATAGCATAATGTACAGCCTTCAGTTGCTGCTATAATTTAAACCTAGATTGGTGACCACAAGATGGGAACCCTGTGTCCTCAGGTGTAAATGACAGTAATGATAATTCTTCAGAAAATATTTGTGGTAAGCACACTTTTTTAAAAACTAAACATACATGTGAGTAAACTTTACCTCTTCATATTGTTTGATTTATATCTTTTTTAGTTGTCTTTAATATTATTATTATTTTACCTAATTGACACTATTTCTCAATCATTTAGGAACTTTCTCTTCTTTCCTTTTTATTCTCCAATTACCAATCAATAGATTTCTTGATTTCCTGTGACCAGAAGTTCTCATTTTCCTTAAGTCTTCCAGAAAAGAGAAATAATGCACAGTAGGTCAAGAAGATGAATGCACTGGCCCTTCTCTGCCACAGAATGGGTCTCCAATTCCAGAAAGGTCCACAGTGTACAGATCCCACAAAGGAGATCTATAGCAGTGGGCTCTTCTCTGTTACACAAAAATCATTCTACTCGGGGAATTAAAACCAGGATCCCAGCTCACCGGCAAACATCTGCTGTTCATTGACGGCACCATCTGGTATTTCAGCTCCTCACTCTGTTGTAGAAGCTTCATGGAGCTGCCTCCCCAAATTACTTACTCTATAACAACTCGTTCTCTGGAAGCACAAGCCAAATGGCAATTTTGCTGAAAGTTGCTAATTCAATGCTTTGTCTGTGCTTACATGGGCATTCCCATACCTTCCCTTGGTCATGGTCTGAAGTGTTTCAAGCCATTATATTTGGGGCCGTGTGGGGTAGGAGAAAATGCATGCCAATGCCCTGAGCAAAGGAGCTTGGGGAAAAAATGTGTTGAGCTGCATTTAACAAACTCATGAGTATTCATCCCCTAATCTAAATAATTTAGTTAGAGGAATGGTTGTGATAACAGAAGCTGAGCTATATCTATCACAGGAACTTAAAAAGTCCTTCCTGGAGTAGTAATTGTATCTCGTATAGCTACACCCTTCACCCCATTCAATTAGCAGCTTCTTCAGCTATTGATCTCACCATTCAACTAGCAGCAGTGCCACGAAGTCCCAGGGACGTGGGAGCCACTAAGCCTGCCTGATGCAATGAACTGAGCACTGGGTAGGGTCACCAACTAGCCAGGTGATACTCGGTCACTTAGTCACTCTGCATCTGAGTCTTCTTGTTCAATAAATCACCTGACCCATCACACCTCGGGTTGTTGTGATGCTCAAAAGAGATAAGAGTATTAAAGACACAGTGCAAACAATAATGAACAATATAGACATATTAGAAATGTCACCTGTTTATTCTTTCTTTACAGACCAGAATCTGATGAAGTTGGGTACTCACTGTTGCAACTCTGGAGCGGGAGGCTTAACTGGTAAGTACGTATGGCTTAGGGGTAAATCGCCTCATACCAACTTCCCTGCTCTACATTGGTACTCACCAAACTCTCCCTTCAAAATATACTTTTCTTCCAGTATTTGACTGCATGGTGACAGTAGGGTTTGGCATTGTGGTTCTTCACCTTGATGGCACATCGGACTTACCTAGGATTCTTAGAATATGCCAATATCGGGGCCTCAAATGAACAGAATCTTTGACGGCCTGGCCCAAGCCTCTGTAGTTTTTAAAAGTGTCTCAATTGATTCAAATACAAAGTGAAAAATGAGAATCACTCATTCAGAGGAAAGAACACCAGCTCTGGCATCAGACACCCTTGGTCCCCACCTTCTGCTGCCTGCAAAATTCTCTGAACCTCAGTTCCCAATGCGTAAAATGGAAAGGGAGAATCAACAACTTTCAACGTTGTGGTGAGACTATAAGATCACTTATGTAAGTTGCCCAGCTCCATAGAACCTCGGTGAACATTAGCTGTTATCACTATGTACCGACTTCCTGGGTGCTCTCTTTTCAGTGTGTGTGTGTGCATGTGTCCACATCTGGAGTAAAAACTGTGTGAGGATCGAGACTGGCTTACTTTCCCTCTAAACCTCCCTCCAGCTCCCAGTACAGTGCTGAGCATAGAGTAGGCAGTACATAACAACTATTATAACTATTTTTGATCAATGTTTTGACAGAAAGGAAATGTAAAATCATCTCTAGCTCTGTTAAGCGTACCTAAAAACATCTGAATTGCATTGTGGTAGACGTCCCACACCTTCTGATAAAGTCTGAAAAGCTATTGATCATCTGAGTCTAAGGCACAGAAAACCTTTTCTACAATCAAACTGTGAGCCCATCAGCTTAGTTACTGCACTTCGAGAAATCATGTTTTTCCTGAGACATTCTATTCACTACAGGGCTGCAGGAAGGAAGCTGCATCAATCATGAAGGCAGAACTTGGTTTTCACTTACTTCTAAAGGAACTGACGTTGGTGTCGTGTTCTAGAGACTGGGACACTTGGAGCTCAGTCATGAACCTGGGAATTGAATGACCTCATGAAAAGGAATGGACAGAGATACTGGGAACAATGTGGGAAACCAGAGGGTATTCATTACTGTCAGAGCAGCAAGGAGCTATTTACATCTTTTCTTGCTCAAGCCAAAGTAGCCTTAGAAGTGGAGCAGGGGAATCTGGGAGACCAGCTGTGGTTAGAGGTGAGAGACGAAACCAGGGAGATGAGGCAGAGGGGCTGCATCCTCTCTCAGCTGGACATGTTGCGTCACCACGTGAGCATCCTGCTACTCTTCTGTGGAGCAGCAGGTGTTAGAGCAGACCAGCAGCCTACAGACATGTGCTGTGTGGTCAGTGTATCTAGTTCACACAGTGTTTTAAAGCACAGTGCAATTAAGGGGGTGTTAATCTAGATCTTAACAGAATTCACCACCTTCTGTGCCCTCTGCCTGCCCCTGTATGATTCTGAATTTGGAAACTCGAGTCAAAGCCTGTCGATAGGCACAGAGAATAGCTATTGTCTCTATCAAGCATTGTCAATAAAATGCTCTTTGTTGTATTGCACATTCCAAGCTTCAGTCCATTGTTTTTTAAGATTCTCCCTTGCTCCTCCACAAAGACAACAGTAATTCAATTCAAACCAATGAGACAATAGACATTTGGTCCTTATCCTGGGTCATTGTTAGTTCTACACTCAGATAGCTTCAGAGTATATAGGCCACAAGGTGTGCATGGATTTGGAGATCTGGGATACTGTACAGAAGCACGACTGTAAGAAGTCAGCCACAAATGGAAAGTTAAGGGAGACTGAGGCCCCAAAGTCATGGCTTACAATACAATGAAGGCAAAACTCAAGTCATCTGGGCACCAGGATGCAGCCCAAGATGGGAGGCAAGATCTGGCTATGTCAGAGGTCTCCTCTATACCATCCTCTCCCCCTCGGAGGGTGGCCCCGGGGCATGAGACAGCATACATGGCAGTTTTGATATGTTTTACCTGGAAAAGAAGGAATGTCACCAGCTCACTTTTAAAAAGTTCTATTTTTAAAAAGTTATCACCCTTTTGATTTTCCTTCAGGTCTCAGGAAAAAAATCACTCTGGTTAGAGAAATTAGTCAAATAACTAGGTTTAATATGGGGGAAAATAGGGAGGGTCATTTTAAGGGAGATGACTCTGGGCTGAGGTCTTTCTACTTATTAGATTTCCACTAAAAGCTTATAACCCTGTAATTGTTTTCATAATGGATTTTTAAATTTTTTATTTTTACTCATGACTTTTATAGCATAAAATCCATGACATTAACACCACAATTTTGTCCTTTTTGCATTCCTCTCTCATTTTTTTTCCAAATGCACCATGTATTACATTATTATGTTTGTAATATAATACAGTTCTGTGACTCTTTGCCATATAATCTGTCATAAAATTTCCTCTTAGAAAAATACCATTTTTATATTCATGAAGACAATATTTTATGGCAAAGTTATCTTTTATTTTCATTAAAATTACATTAGCATAATATTCATATACATTAGCATAATACTCATTTATTTGTACTAATATAACATTCTATTGCATTTACCTAAGATAAATTACCTAAAGCAGATTAAGTACATTAATGCACATTTCAGTGTTTTTCAATGTTTTTAGTATTTTTAAGTCTTCTTCCTTATAATTATTTCCTTAGGATAAATCCCATGAATTGGATTACTAAATCAATGATTCTGAATATAAAAGACTTGTTAAGTTTACAAGGAATTTCCCTGTAAGGCTCTGATTTTAATACTCAAACTTTCCAGTAAAGTGAGCAAAGCACAAATTATTTCACTCATTTTTGTTGTTGGCTTTTCCTTCTAAGCAAGAGACATAAGGAGACATTTTGTTTGGCTTTGTCATAATTTCCCAAATTTATACTTTTTATTTTTTGTTATATTTCATTATATTTTGGAGGAAGAGTATCAAGGGAGGAGAGAGGACAAATTTCAATAATAATAAAATCCAAAACAAAATATTAATAAAATTTAATAATTTTAAATACGGATAATAATTAACTATAATAACTGAGCCCTTCCCTGTTACAGGCACTGTGCTAAGTGATTTACATCAGTGGTATGTGCTGGGCCAGCACGCTGAGTAATGATGGATTAGGAGACCTCCACATTCACTCCAGCTCTAAAATTCTGCCTGAAAACTCTTCAGATACCAGAATTGTTTCACCTAATCTCTGCCACAGATTTCCCCTAAATACATCTAAATGCTTTTCTCTAAAGTCTCCAAAGATTCATTGTATGATATGGAGTCCAGGTTCCTCACTGAAGTGGACATTTTTTAGTTTGTCATTTAATTTGTCCTTAAGATGAAGAACCTTGGCATTCTTTATGTGCCAACCCACAATTCCATGCAGCAGGTCTGCTCCTTGGGGGAAAGCAGTTGTGGCAGCTATAGAGGTGAGAGGGCAGACTCATTTCGGGTAGCTCTTTGGAGATGGCTACTGAGGGCATCACGTTTCACTTTGCTTAATGGTTATCATGATTAACTCAGTGGGGAGAGATTAGAAAATTGGCATTTGGAATAAGGCTACTTAGAGCAACTGAGAACTCTGCGCTGGCAAACAAAATTGGGCAATATCAGTAAATAAAGGCATCACTGTACTTTACAAAGTAAATGCTTTCAAGGTTAATTAGTAGAAACAAAATAAGTGAATATAGTAAGAGTAGAAAAAACCATACTGGTAGTCAAGATATTATGGAAAAACATGCAATAGAGGAGAAAAATGGTGCAGCATTCCTGTGTTTTGGGCACCAAAAGAGTGGTACAAACGAAGCAGGCTTAGGTTCTGATCTATAATCATCTCCACTGCTTCTCTCTCAGTGACTCTCAGAGACCTCCTACTTCTGAAAATAATAGTATGATGATAAAAATTGTGTGAATAGACAGCAACAGTAATATGGGCTGATAGAGTCCAAATCCCACTTTGCTCTCTTGGGGAGACATGAGGGGAGTTGGGGGAGGACTCCTCAAGTAGAAAAAGGAAGAAATAACCAGGAGATAGGTGTTGGTTTCTGATCAAAGATTTGCAATGAGCTGTGTTTTAGGGGCTTCTTGAATATTGCAGACTTGCTGGATCTCTTGCAGATTTTCCTCATGGTCAGTGTAGATAAAAACCAAGTGTCTTGTGCCCCACATTGCTTCTCATGTTGTCGGCTACGTGGAGAAACTTCCCAGATGGAGCAGCCTCTTAAATCTGAAGGTTCATTAAGGAGATGGCTAACAAGGGCAATATCTTTTATCTCCACTAACGTTAGGGACACTTGGCTGGGAAATGCTTATTGAGAAGAAGCACCTGAAAACTATGTTAGGGCAATCCAGTGGGGCTATTTTAAAAATGTTGCTGGTAGAAATGGCATTCTTGTGATGTCACAAAAAAAGCATTCCAGGAGACCCACATATAAGAGATTGTGGCATGGTGAGATTTATTTGTTACATCTAAAGCATGCCCCTCCTGGGTTCCCACTGTCCCATCTCTGTCCATCCCACCATGGACAATCAGGGCTGGAAATAGGGCCCATGTCCAGAGACTCTGTGCCATGGTAAAGCTCAGTCCTTTGGAGCCTGTGCAGTCTGCTGTGGGCTCCAGACAGCCAGTAGACCCGCATGGTTACTACAGAGAAAACTCATGAACAGGGTGAGCATTTCAATATTCACATGATAGGAGTGCCAGGAGGAGATGAGAAAGAGCAAGAAACTGAAAATCTATTTGAAAAAAATAATGAAAGAAAACTTCCCTAATTTGTTGACAGAAATAGACATGCAAGTCCAGGAAGCATAGAGAATCCCAAACAAGATGGATGCAAAGAGGCCCACTCCAAGACACATAATAATTAAAATGCTAAAGGTTAAAGACAAAGAGAGAATCTTAAAAGCAGCAAGAAAAAAGCAGTTACCTACAAGGGGAATTCCCATAAGACTGTTAGCTGATTTCTCAAAAGAAACTTTGCAGGCTAGAAGGGATTGGCAAGAAATATTCAAATTCATGAAAAGCAGGGGCCTACAGCCAAGATTGCTCTACCTAGCAAAGCTATCATTTAGAATGAAAGGACAGATAAAGAGCTTCCCAAACAAGAAAAAACTAAAGGAGTTCATTTTCACCAAACCATTATTATACGAAATGTTAAAGGGACTTATTTAAGAAAAAGATAAAAACTATGAACAATATAATGGCAATGAATACCTATCTATCAACAATTGAATCTAAAAAACAAAGCAAACAAGAAGAACAGAGACAGAATCATAGATATGCAGAGCACTTTGATGGTTGCCAGATGGGGGTGGGGTGTGTGGAATGGGTGAAGAGGTGAGGGGATGAAGAAGTACAAAGAGGTAGTTACAGAATAGCCATGGGGATGTAAAGTGCAGCAAAGGAAATGGAGTAGCCAAAACAACCTATGCATGATCCACTGACATGAACAATGGTGCAGGGATTGCCTGAAGGAGTGGGGTATGCTGAGTGGAGGAGAGCAAAGTGAAAAATTGGGACAAATGTGATAGCATAATCCATAAAATATAATTTAACAAATTTAATTTTGCATGTCTGCATTATTTCTGCAGTGTGTTTAGTCGGTGTCCTATTGTTAGATTTTATGTTCTTACCTGTTGTTCACATTGTACTTGTTCATAAATATTTGTGTGCCTGTAACTAATTTTTAGGATAAATTCCTATATGAAGAAATATTGAATTAAAGAGGATGAACATTTTTAGCCTTTGATACTCACTGCCAAGTGGCTATTTCCATGGTTTATTGCCAAAACTAGGTAGTAGCATTTTTTACAATGGAAATTTGATGGCTCAAAGACAGTATTTTATATAGTTTTTCTCTGATTATTAGTGAGCATGATTGTATAATTTGTCCATTTGGACCTTTCCTGAGCTGCTCATTCATGCTCCATAGAACAGTAGTCATGAGTCACTACACGAGAGCACTCCGGTGTCCCTGGCTCTGCTTTCCTCTTCCATCAGTAGTGATGCTGTGACTAAAGCTTGAGCCAGGGATGCAGGGGAGGCAACAACAGCTCTGCCAGTGCCTTGCACATGGTGTCAGTAAGTTAATTCTTCCCAGTACCCTGATTTCCCCCATCTAAATATAAGTAACCTAAACCTTATATTCTACCTAATATGACGTTGTGAAACAGGATAACCCTGTCCTGACCTGAATCCTATGTTCTACCATCTACGAGATGAATTTAGAATATATGGGTATGTAATCCAGATCCCCATAAGTCTCAGTGGCTTCACATTCTCATCATGTTATTTAATGGTGGTCGCTGGGCATTTTTATCGGTCCTCTCATGGTCATAAAAGCTTCCAACGTGAGAAGTTTAAAATTCCAGGGAGGCATAAATAAGTGTTGAAAATTAGTGAGCACTTTCTACATGCCAAGCATTGCACTAAGGACTTTAAATAACTCAAACAAGGACCTACAATCTTTGAAGACTGTCATATTTTAGAGGCTAAAGAGCTTTTTATAACCTGCCCAAATTCATGGGGTTAGTAAATAATAGAATTAACTGAGCCTCAAACCTTGGTTTGACACCAACCAATACCTGCTCTGGGTATCTTGTAATCAAAGCCTGATTTAAAAGCAATGCCCTATAACTTCTCGGATACTCATAATAGATATCTGATGCCAGGTTAAGTTCCTTCGGACACCTCAGGTCTCCTTAGGCTATCTTTTCTTATCTAGTTGATGTGAACTCAAGAAATGCAAATAACCTTTGGTATTAGATGAAATTAATGTAGTTAATAGAGTTTATCTGTGACCAAAAAAATAAAAACAAGTTATCTGCAAAATGCATTATAATATCAAATGTGAAAGGGTTTTGACTGATCGTTATTTTTGTTGAAAGTTTAAAACTGTGAAGTACATTTTAAAGAAAAAAAACTTCTCATTTATGAACACACAAACTAATACAGCGATAGGGAGCTTAGTAAAAACCAAAGCGAATTAGAATCTAGGTCTCTTGATTCCTAACGCAGTGCCTTTTTTGCTAAAACACTTTGTGCTGACTTGTGACCAAGGATAAATATTCTTGGATTCAGAAAATAAATGCAAAAGTGCAAGGAGACATATCACAAAGATATTCCGCTTAGAGATTACAATAGCATCAAATTGAAACTAACCTAAATTTCACTCAGTAGGACATTTGCTAAACAAGAGTACACGAGAGCCGTGAATCCTACCCAGCCATTCACAACGATGACAGAGAGCTCTGTTTATTGCACTAGATAGATGGGCATGATGTATTATTGTTTGGGAAAAAAGTATATTACTAGTACCACGCACAGCATGGTCTACCACATAATAAATTTCACACTTACATCCACACATGATGCGATTTTTGCTAGATGATGGGGTTATGATGATATTTTTACTTTTGTCTATGTGCTTAATCCAATATTATTTGAATTGTTTATAAGATTTTGTTGTATGAAACAAATTGCTTTAAATCAAGAAAGCAGTTCTTATCCTGTGTGCCTTTTCAAACAACCTAAACCAGCGCTTCTCAAACTTTAATAACCTGGAGATTGTTAAAATGTAGGTTATTATTCTACTGAACGTTCATGGTCTGGGGGAGGGCCAGAGAGTCTGCATTTTAAACAAGCTCCCAGGTGATGCCAAAGTGTTGTTTGTGTTTCTGCATTACAAGAATCTGTTTCTGTTAATTACTCCAGCAGGTCCTTTCATCGCTCATTCCATATGTAACTCCTGGCAATCCTGGCCTGAAATGCTTTTCCCTTGTTTGTTCGAGCTGCAGTGATTTCTCAGTAAATGGAACCCTGGAGTTCTCTTATTTTTCTTGCAGTTAATAAACATAAACACTGAGGGACACTAGGTTAAAATTGTTGCACAGCCATTATACAACTGGAAGTAGTACGCAACATTGCTCCTTCCATCGGATAATTTTTGTCCCGATGTCCTTGACTGAGGATAGTCCCTGATTTAATGGCATCGGTTGTTTAAATGTATGAATAACTGGGGAGTAATTACGATAAAAAAAATAAAACGGTAATTGACAGGCTGCTCAGCAAGTGAAATGAGGTCGTAATATGAATGCTAATTTTCAACACATTTCTTTAATGTATTTTCATGATGAAAATTAAAATAAAGCATTTTAAGAATGACTGGCTATAGGAATGGCTAAGATTTCTTTTATAAAAGTAAAATGTTAAAACCCTGAGCTTGGGAAAAATGTTGGATAAAATAACATCGCTTTGAAATTATCATGTCATCCACAGTTAAATAAAATTCAGCTATCAATATTGTAGTGCTTACTATGTACCAGGCTGGTCAAGTTGATGCATGTGCCAGTACAAAAAATTTATAATTTATAAACTTAATAAAATTATACATACACAATGATTCTAAAATGCATCAAAGGTGAGCAGACTTTGAATAGAAGCACCAAGCCATTTTATGTTAATATATTGGGATGGAGGGCAAAGGTATGCATGTTGTCCAGTGTAGAGTGAACAATTTCCTTCAAAGACAATGTTTCATTGGTAAGCCATTTAAAATGCAGGCCATGAAGGCTCAGAGGAGACTTCCTGTGCCAGTAGAGATGGAGCAAGCTCACTATAGCGTGTCTCATATTAATTGCAACTACAAGTTCTGGGACAATACCAAAATCAGCTATGTGAGAACTGTGGGACATTAATAACAGCCAGCAGACTGGGGAGGAGAGACAAAACTTGAAGAATTATTCATATGGGGTAAGTTTCTCAAGTTTCTCCTCTTTTAGACCCCAAGTTGACCCAAGGGCAACCTCAATGCTTAACTGTGTAGTGAGCAGGCAAGGCAAAATCTTGGAGAGAAACCTGTTGGTCTGGGCCAGAAGAGCAAGATAAGCAGCCTCCGTGAGCATGAGAGTACTGGGGAATTATTTCTTTTGTTCTTTCTCTTTTTTTCTCTCCAACCTGGGCCTAGTGGCAGTGGTGGCAGCAAAACAGACATCTAAAACCCAAGGGAAAACCTGTTTCTCTCTGTCCAGAGAAACTGGGAAGAGGGTACCCTGTGGTACAGGGAGTGTGGGGAAATTCTATTATTCTTCTCTCCTTTTTTTCCTCTCTGCTTCGACTCAACAGCTGCCCCTGTCCTGTGGAATTCTGCAGAAATAAAGGTGAATACAATCCCAAGAGGAATCCTGTGTTTCTGGTAAGATGACTAGGAAATGAAACACCAGGAACAAGAGAATATAAGAGAAATCCCAGAGGAGATACCTGGAAAAGAGGATTCTTTAATTCTGTTATGAATTATCACAAGTTCCAGGTTCAACCTTTAAAAGAGCTGTTGTAATCAGCTCCAGGAATAAAGATAAAAATGTTTGAAATTAGTATAAATGTATATGAGTTATCTGCAGGAAATAGAAACTATAAAAAAGAACCAAACTGGAATTTCAGAACTAAAATCTATGTAACTGATATAAAAAAAAAAATCACTGGATCAGCTCTATTGAATAATGAAGATGACATAAGACTGTTCTTTTAGAAGTGGAAGGGTCATCAAGGAACATGTATAAAGGACCCACGGACAAAGGGGGGGGGTTGAATGTGGGAGGTGGGAGTGGGTAGGGCAGGGGAGAGAAATGAGGGACAATGGAGACAGCTATTGTTGAACAACAATAAAAAAAGACTGATTGATTGAACTTTAAGACAGAAGAACAGAAATTATCCCGTCTGATAAGTGGAAAGAAAAAAAAAGATTGAAAGAAATGAACGGAGCCTTGGGAAGTTACAAACAATACAAAAAAAGATATAATATTCTTGTTGATTGAGAATATGAGGAAGTAAGAAAAACACTAATACAAAAAAAATTAAGAAATAAGGGGCAAAAACCAAACTTTATGAGAGTAAACAGTACACCTTTTTACAGTCCTCATGGGGCAAAGATACAAGAGAATGTGCTTTGCAATGCCCTAAACTGATATATTTCTTGATAAATTCTAAACCAAAGAGTGTACTTTTCCTGGACTCACTTAACCTTACACCATCTTTTGAGGACTGACACTGATCAGTCTCTTAAATGCACTTTCCTAACTTTAAACCACTTTTTCAAGAACCGAAAAGAGCTTAATAGAGTATCTTCCTTGCCCTCACATGAGGTTCTCTGTTTATCATGCCCATTCTTCCTATTTCCTCTTCCTAAAGTCTTTAGTAAATAAAAAATAATTGCTAACTGCCAGAATTCCAAAGCAGTCAGATTTTTTGAAAGGTCTCACTTACTACAGCAAGAATAAAGCCTTCAGTTCTCTCATCTATTTGGGGAGATCTTCATCTAGGATCCCAAACACCAGGATGCACCGGTTTCTTCCTTATAAGGAGGAACTCAAACCACATACTGGATATTCTCCTGGTTCTCACTATATTCAGACTTCTAAGAATTTTCCATATGGAATTGCCTGTTACGTACTAGGCCCTCATCACCTCTTACCTGGACAACACCCAGTGTCCTACTTTTCTGTTTCCAACCCTATTTCCTCAGAACTCACCTATCATAGCAACCATTGTGATATACTTAAAATTTTTTAAATGACCATGTCACTCTGTAGTTAAAAACTTTTCTGTTATCCTCTTGATAGGAGTTCTTTGTCAGATATGTTTTGCAAATATTCTCAAACAAAATGGGGCTTGCCTTTTTATTTCTTGATAACCAGAAAAGTTCAACTTTCATAAAACCTAATTTATTATTTCTTTTCTTCTGTTATTAATGCTTTTGTGTTCTAAGAAATATTTTTCTATCCTAAAGTCATGAAAATATTCTGCTGTATTCCAGAAGTCCTATGATTCTCCCAGTAATGTTTATTTTTCCCATTAATGTTTAAATGATCCATTTCAAATTAGATTTTTGAATAAGATAGGGGATGAGGTTCATTTTTTCTGTGTAGATCTCCAGATATTCCAAACCATTTCGCAAAAAAACCTTTCATTTCCCCATTAAATTTATTTGTGGGAATCTTTCCATTCCATTAATCTATTTTTCTATTATGCCCTTGTGATACGATTTACAACAGTGAATCTCAGCACTGGTTTGCTTGACCTCTGGAAGTCATAATGGAAAATATAAAAAACATAATTTTAATTTCTGCTTAAAATCAGCGATCTCTTCAAGTAAGAGTCAAGGAGGGATACAGAGCTTTGCATCTCCAGGATACCTTCCTCTCCTAAAAAACTGTTCCTAAAACCCGTTGTCCAGGTTTCTCAGAGTTCGAGTTATTTCTCCAGTCCACCTTTTTGAATAATGCTTATTGCACTACACATCATCAAGTAGAGGCTCCAGAGCATTTGTGCAACCTCAGCTACAATCTTGTTCACCTAGGAACAGTGAGTCAGCTCTCCTCCATGCATGGGAGTCCCAAAATATTGCTTTATCTTCTATTTTAATGAAGGATTAATGAGCTGGAAGATGTTCATTACTGCTATTATGAAATAAGTTTTCAAGCAAAAACTAAGGCAGATATCTGTGCATTTTCCTGAGTATTCATTTCAGACTGATCTGAGCAAACTATTATAGACATTATTCTAGGGAACAATAACACATTGTCTCTAGGACTGGATCAGGTGACCTGCCTGTAATGGAGTCAATTATTTCTCTGCATTCACTTCCAAAATCTTATTATGATAGAAAAAGCCTGGCCAAATTAGCTTGAATTGTATCCAGACTTCAAAAGTAATTTCACATCTGCTTTTAATCTAGCTATTTAAAAGTATAGCCTCCAGATAAGTTTTTTCATCTATCTTCCTTATAAAATAGTGATTATTAATATAGGTGATTATGCCCACATTGCCCTTACTGCGTGCTATGAAAGCATGCATCTTTTGCATGTAAAAAATATAGAGGGTATATTTTCATAATTACAAATATACTCCTACCTCTTCCTGCTGAGAAAAATGTTTCTGGAAAGCTCTTATTAATGGCTTACAATCAATGTGAAAATATGCAAATAATACACTTACAACATTAAAATAATTCTAATAGAGTGGCAATAGATTTCTTGTTTAATATATATGATGAGAAACCTCAGTAGCAGCTTTCCTTAATGCCTTCACCATAAAGCATCCACTACCGTTATTGTAAAATTTAGCGTTATCTGTAAATTTCATAGTAAAGTGGGAAAGGACTGAACTTGCAAAGACACTGAGCAATGCTATCTGAGGGATCGATGAAAAGATCACCAGCTCATGTTAAATATTCCCTTCTCTCTTGTCTTGGCAGTAACCCCAGCTCTATCTTCTCTACTGCATGTAACTGCTATAAATTCAGGAAAAGGATGAAAAGTGTTACGGCCTTACACTTCGTGGGAAGTCAGTGGAGTTCTCCACGCTCCACTCTCTCTATTCCACTTCACTCTGTTCTGTTCCTTCTCTCCACTCCAACAGTGCCTGCAGAGAGTTCTGGGCTTTAATATACCTGGTTCCATAGTGTTCTCTTAACCACTAGTCTTTACTCCTTCACAGAGAGTTTAATTCTTTGAAAGTTGGAACCATGAGTGTTGTTTTTCTGATGATTGCTAATGGGCTTAGTCTGGTGTCAGACTTTAAGTAGATATGCCCAATAACTAGTCATATATTGATTATTTAAAAAACAATAAGCTCATACATATTGAGCTCTGATGTGTCAGGCTTAATTAATCTTCCTGACAGTTGACTGATATTATTATGCTAATTCCACAGATGTGGAAACTCATGTTTAATGATGGTAAATACCTTGCCAAAATCACATATCTTGTAATCACAGCAAAAGAGCTATATTTTAAGCAATAGAGAGGCTACTGTCCACAGCCAGTAAACAACATTGCTAAACTTTTTTTGTAAGAATTTATCCACAGAAATGTAACTGCAATTACTAGCTTACTAAATTGTTGGATTTTGTCAGATAACAGGGCAATCCAGACAACTGCTAGCAGGGACATTTGCTGGAATCTTTAAGTGGTGAAGAGAGAGAAATCACCAGGTAGTAGAGAAAGAGATATTTCAGATTGGGCTGAATTCTGAACAGCGTGCATTGTGTATGTGTGTGCAGGGGAGGGAGCTCCTTCCTTCCACAGAAGAGGTGGTCACAGAAAAAAAAACCAACTAAGATGTCTTAGGTTCTCATTATCATATATGCACCTAACAACAGAGCAAGCTTGGTTCGATGTCTATAAATAAATTAATTTAATACTCAACAGGATAAAATGTCTACAAACTAATTAATGGGTAAACAAAATGTGCTCTATTCCTATAATGGATATTATTTGGCAATTAAAGAGAATGAAATGCTAGTTCCAACCAAGATGGAGGCATAGATAGAAACATTTTCCTTCCTCACACAACCAAAAGAAGGATAACAGCCAATTTAAAAATAATAAATAACCAAAACTGCCAGAATAGCAAACTTCATGGAACTCCAATAACCAAGGAATTAAAGAAGTATTCATCCAGACAAGTAGGAGGGGCAGAGATGGGCAGCTAGGTGGGTAGGAAGGACACGCAGCAAAGTGGTGGACTGTGCAGGCAGGATGGACTGGCACACTGGGAAACTAAAGACTCAAAAACTCTAGCTGTAAACTACAGTGGGGGTTGTGAAGGCAGGAGAAACTCCCAGTCTCACAGGAGAGTTCATTGGAAAGTGGGACTAGAGCTGAGCAAGCCAGTAACACTGTTCCCTCTCTGACCCCTCCCCCACAGATAGTGCCACAACTCAGCAAAGAGGATTGCCCTGCCCTGGTGAATACCTAAGGCTCTGCCCCCTTACAACTTAACAGATGGGCTGAAACAAAGGAATATAGCCCAAATGAAAGAACAGATCAAAACTCCAGAAAAAGAGCTAAGTGACAAGGAGATAGACAACCTATCTGATGGAGAGTTCAAAACACTGGTAATCAGGATGCTCACACAATCGATTGAGCTTTGTTGCAAAATGAAGGAAGAATTGAAAGCTACGCAAAGTGAAATGAAGCAAAATATACAGGGACCCAATAGTGAAGGGAGGGAAACTGGAACTCAGATCAATGATTTGGACCAGAAGGAAGAAATAAACATCCAACTGGAACAGAATGAAGAAAGAAGAATTCAAAAAAAAATGAGAACAGGCTGAGGAACCTCTGGGACAACTGTAAGCACTCTAACATCTGAATCATAGGGCTGCCAGAAGGAGAAGAGGAAGAGCAAGAAATTGAAAAGTTATTTGAACAAATAATGGAGGAAAACTTCCTCAATCTGGTGAAGAGAATAGATTTCCAGGAAATCCAGGAAGCCCAGAGAGTCCCAAAGAAATTGGATGCAAGGAGAAACACACCAAGCCACATCATAATTCAGTTACCCAAGATTAAAGATGACAGAATCTTAAAAGCAACAAGAGAAAAGGAGACAGTTACCTACAAAGGAGTGCCCATCAGATTATCAGCTGATTTTTCGAAAGAAACCTTAGAGGCAAGAAGGGGCCGAGAAGAAGTATTCGAAGTCATGAAAGTCAAGAACTTACATCCAAGATTACTCACCCAGCAAAGCTATCATTTAGAATGGAAGGGCAGATAAAGTGCTTCCCAGATAAGTCAAAGTTAAAGGAGTTCATCGTCACCAAACCCTTATTATATGAAATGTTAAAGGGACTTACCTAAGAAATAGAAGATCAAAAACTATGACCAATAAAATGACAACAAACTCATAACTATCAACAACTGAACCTAAAAAACAGAAACTAAGCAAACAACTAGAAGTGGAACAGAATCACAGAAATGAAGATCACATGGAGGGTTAACAATGGAGAGGGGGAAGGGAAGAATGGAGGTGGGGGAGGTACAGAGAATTAGAAGCATAATTGGTAGGCATAAAAAGGAAAGGGGTAGGTTAAGAATAGAATAGGAAATAGAGAAGCCAAAGAACTTATATGCACAACCCATGGACATGAACTTAAGTGGGGAGGAATGCTGGAGGGAGAGCAGGTGCAGGGCAGAAGGGGGATAAAGGGGGGGGGATGAGGACAACTGTAGCAGCATAATCAATAAAATATACTTAAAAAAAGAAAGAAACTCGCAATAAACCATGTACTTCAGTTAACAAAAAAAAGAGAGAGAATGAAGTGCTGATACATGATACAATATGGATGAACCTTAAAAACAGTATGTTAAGAGATAGACACCATCGCAAAAGATTACATATTTTATCATTTCATTTACATGAAATGTCAAAAATAGGCTATATCTATGTAAACAAAAAGTAGGTTAGTGATTGCCTAGAGCTGAGGAGGACAGGGTTTGAGGTGGAATAGCTGATGGCTACAAGGTTCTTTTGGGGAGGATAAAAATATTCTAAAATTAGGTTGTGATGATGGCTGCACAACTCTATGAAAGTACTAAAATAATTGAATTATTTGCTAAAATGGGTGATTTGTATGATATAGGAATTATATATCAATACGGCTTTGGAGGTTATCTGTTTTGTTTTGTGTTAATCTCTTTGGAGAATGGCTGAGTTTATTTCTGAAGCAGGAAATGTAATATAAGCATTGAATGTTTTGTTAAACCAGGAAGCAAGTGGTGCTCAAATATTAATATTTTTATGTAAAATAAGTGCAAAATTGGCTTAAAGAGGTGCTCACTGGCAATATTTGGAAATAATTTGAACAATAAAAATAAAATCATACTGTATAAGGAAAGCTACATTTAAATAATTTGAGTCCATTGTGATATTAAAAATAAATATTACTTAAATATATAATGCATAGAAAGAAAATATAAATTAAAAAAAAACAAAACTCCCTTTATGAAAGTGTGGCAGATAACAAAAGTAAAAAGAATGATAGAATTAGAAAATTAACATTCTGAAACCCCATTATAATAGTGATTCAAGTTAGAACCATCAATAAATATATACATTACTGGATAAAAAGGCGTTTGAAAACACATTTGCATTATCTCAAAGGATCCAATGGATTGATGACCAATTACAAAGATAAAATTGTAAAATGGAGCAATGAGTCAGTCACCACCTTAACCAAGTGGTCAAGCTTGCCATCACCAATAATAGGATGTGCTGATATTCCGGGTCTCCTGATATGAGTGATGTGAGATACACACCACTTTGATGGGGTTCTTGCCAGAAACGTGTGATCTGATTTAATCAAGGTCTGACAGACAAACCTAGAGAGTGGAATGTTCTGTGAGACACGTGGCCAGGAACTGTCCAAGAATGCCATAAAATGAAGAAAAAAGAGCGGTGAGAGGACAGTTCTGGATTATAGGAGAGTGAAGAGACTCAACAGCAAACGCTATGTATATGTTTAGTATGTTTGTTTACATACTAAAGTAGTAGGATCTTTATTTTAAAAATAAAGCAATAAAGGCCATTTTGGAGATATTATTGAAAATTTGCATATGGATAGCATGTTAGATGATAAGTATTGAGTTATTCTTCCTAAGGTATGGTGATGGTATTGTGTCTGTGGAACAAAAGTAATGTTCTTGTTTGGGGATTATGAATACTGAAGTACTTCTGGAGAAATATCAAGATGGCTTCATGCTACTTTCAGAAGATTTGGGAAAATACATGTACAAGCTTATATATGTGCACACAGGTACACATATGCATACAGAGAGACAGAAAGAGAGAGAGAAAAATAGAGTTACTTGGCAAGGTGTTAAGAGAAGTAAAATTATGTAAGGATGTACAGGCATCCATTATATTCTTTCAAATTTCTGTGGGCTTGAACTTTTCAATACTAGCTTATTGCCCATATGACTAATCTCAGCATTTAATTCTGCACATCTGCTTTTTTCTGTCTCACATATTTGTTTATTCTTTGCAGCACAGATAAAATACCATGACATTAGAAGTATAAAAATATATAATTGCTCCCAAAAAGCAATAATATTGATGGGGCTGCCTTTAGATTTGATGAATTGTGGAAATAGAATGTTCCAGAGAGAGATGAAATTTCTAAGAAGGGAAAACCTATGTCATTAAAGACCTCTCTGTTTGCACCATAAAAACTCTAGTATGGAGAGAGAATGGGCTTTCCTATGATCTCAGTGTGCTGACGTTCCCTGTCCCAGTTCCTCAGTGCAGGAAAGATTTTCTATAATGAAAATTGGTCCCGGGATGGACTAATGTAGATGAGATTGTCCAAATGCAATACTGATCATAATCTCTGGAGTTAAACTTGCCAATTCTGCAGGATTGACAGAAAAAAAATTAAAATTTCCCCAAGATAAATGTACTGATATTTAATAAAAAACAAAGCTAGATTACGTTAGTGAAAAATAAGGAATTTACAAAAGCCCTTTTATATTTGAACTAAGACACTAATAAACTCCCAGATATGAAAAGATTGTGAGTAAGAGAAATATTTTCAGTATGATAAAATATTTGGTTATTAGACTAAAAAAAATTCCAATGAAACCGTGTTGGCAAAAGGGACCAAATCCTATTGTCAGAATGATTATTCTTGCGTTTCTTTGTGGACATGTGAGCATGTTGTACTAATGATTCAGGAAGTTGACCATGACATATAATAATTTATCTCCCAAAAAATCAGTAATGACCATGGGAAAATGTAGCACAATTTTTGTTTTCCCTCATTTCATATCATATAAGAAATGGCTCTTCCTCACATCTGATTAGCTTTGCTGGAAGTATTCTCAAGATGGGTACGAGCACCAAAAGAGTAGACTGGAAGTGGATATTGGGGAAAAGCAGTGTTTGTATTCATCTGGAAAGGCTCAGTCATGCTGCAAGAGCAAATAAAACCTGACGTGTCAGTGGCTTAAGATAATACAGTTTTATTTCTTGTTCACAAAATATTCAATTCAAGTTGGGTAGCCCTCAATATGCCATAGTTTCTCCATCTGAAACTTGGGGCCTCTGAGGTACCATCACAAAGGAAAGAAAGAGCTAAAACATAAGGAAGGTTGTTTATAAAGGCCAGGTCTTGAAGTTCCTTAAATCCCTCTTATCCATCTTTCCTTGGCCGGCACTAAGCCATCTGACTTCAACTCAGGTCCTGAAGAGGCTGGGAAATGCAGTCTTCCTGCATGTCTGGGGAGAGGCAATGGTGTGGGGATTGTCCACCATTGGTTCTGCCACAGTGATCTCTCTCTAGGGTCCCTATTGTCATAGGATGAGCTCCTGGGGAACCTGATGGTCATATTTTTTTTAAATGTGTCAAGAACCATCATTTAAGGCTTCAGAGAACAAAACAGACAGAGATCTTTTTGTCCATCATTGTTAAAGTCTGTGAATCCTGCCATGACTGTGAGCCAAAACACAATGCCCACTCCCTCCCTTTGTGTTCCTTAATTCAGCTTGAGTTGGATTTATGCCAACAAGCTACACATTACCGTCACATGACAAATTTTAATAAAGGCCAATGTCCAGGACCAATACATAGAAATTCTTATTTTATGGGTTTGTGGTAGAGTCCTGACATCAGTGTTATTCTTTAAAGGTTCCCAAGGTGACTTTAACGTGTAAGCAGAGTCGATAAACACTGCCCTAGCTGGTATGCAGCTGGCTAAGCTTTCTGTGACATTTGTAGTGTCTTTATATATAATCACGTACATTAGTCTTGGAGCAGCATTAATAAAGCAGCGTGTTACATCTCATGGCTCTCATTTGACAATGACAGGCTAGTCTGCACTACCTGTCACTAACAAGCCCCTGAAGTACTCCTTATCCAGCAATTTCTTAAATATATTACTTTTCTATTGTTGCATGACAAATTACTCTAAAATTTGCCATTTTAAAACAATAAATATTTATTATTTCACATTCTGTAGTCCAGAAATCTGGGTACTTCTTTTTCGATGTCCCTCACAAGCAGTTCGGCTATTATCCACCATAGCTGCAGTCCGCTGAAGGCTCAGGGCTCAGGCAGGGGAGATCCTCCTCCAAGACCATTCCCATGGCTGTGAGTAGGCCTAACGTCCTTGCTGGTTAATGCCAGAGTCATCAAATCCTTTCCACATGGGCCTTTCCATAGGGCTACTCCTAACATGGCAGCTTGCTTCCCCAGAGCAAGCGGCAGTGGGGTAGGGAGGGGAGAGAAAGGCAAGTGGGGCAGGGGAGAGGCCTGGAAGGTGTCGAAGCAAATCGGAAGTCCTCATCTTTTTGAAACGACATCTAAGTGACATCCCATTACTTTTGCCACATTCTTGTTAGAATTGGGTATGTGAGTCCAGTCCACAACCCAGAGGAGAGATCCATACAGAAACATTTGGGGGCTAGCATATTATTATTTTAGATCAAATTTGGATTCTTTAGGTAAACACCCAGGTCTGTGTGTTAACACCAAAGCCCACCCTTTTAACCCATTGCACTGTAAGTTTCCAATTCTACTCTCCAATTCTTCAGAAGCTTTTTTCCACATAACATTTCCAAATAAAATCTTTCCACATAACATACTCCATCTTGCTTAGCCACCATCTGGATATTTTAGAATGTCCCGATCTTGGAAGGTGGCCCATCTCTTCCACCCCACCAGAATGGCAACTTGCCCCGTAGCACCGTATTTCTGTTCGTTTGTTTGCTTGTTCATTTCTTTTTAGCTCCCATATTTTAAGAACCTTCTCTTTATGTATTTTCCTTTGATCACCTGTACCCTGAAATATTCTCTTTTTAGTCATTGTCATTATATAAAACTGAGGTGATCTTTATAATTATCTTTTATTTTAATATTAACTTATTATACTTTGGGTCGAGGATATCTATATGTCACAAAAATTTTTAAATATATTAAAAACTATTGTTCTTTTGTACAACATTTATCCTACCTGAACTCTGAATCCCATCACATCTTGCCTTATGAAGGCTCATAAGTATCCTCTTTCCGGTATCTTTAACCTCTTCCTCACTACCCAGCATTTCCTAATCAAACATGTTAAATCAGTTCTTTCTTTAAAACAAGTTAAATTTAAAATAAGTTATTTGAATCACATATTCTCCTCCAGCTACCACTCTGTCTTTTTTTCTTCAAACTAATTACTTCAAAAGAAGACCCTCTATCCTGGGTAACGGCATTGCCATCCAGTTGGACAAACTGGACACCTCCCTGCCTCTACTTCGGTAACTACCATTCATTACTCACTGTACTCCAATATGGCTCTGAGATGTTCTGCTTCACCAATATTGTTCCTACTGAGATCAACAGTGGCCTCCTCTCTACATCTGATGGGCACTTCTAAGGTCTCCCCTCTAGCTGGCCTCTCAGCATGTGACATTCACTATTGAGAACTTCTTCCCTCCTACAGCTCTCATCAATCTGGGCTCGTTTTCCTACTCTTGCTTGGTTTTTTCCTTCTACCTTGTAGGTGGTTCCCTCTAAGTCTTTCCAACTCTTCCTTTCCCTACTGGCTTTTGAAGATTGGAGTTTCTAGGGCTCAGCCTAGGCCATTTTTTCAATCTACATTTTTCTGCAGGTAATTTTATCTTCATGAGAATCCCAGATTAATATTTTCTGCCCCAACCCCTCTTCCAAGTTCCAGGTTGGTAGATCCCCTTGCCAAGTATTTCTACTTATACGTTTAAAATGCTTATCAAACCCATTAAGTCTGAGAAATCAAATCATGGTCATTTACCCCAAACAGGTCCTCTTCCACACCTTGAGGAATGGCACCACCATCCAGTTGGCAAACTAGAAACCCAGATGTCATCCTTGATCCCTGTCTCTCGCTTGGCCCCTGTATCTGGTCCTGCACTGGATTTACATCTTACTACTCACATATCACTTGTTTGTAGTTTTTCAGATACATTACTCGGTATATAGTTTTCAGCTCTAATATTTCCTATTTTCCAAACCTCACTGAAACTGATTAATTTGTGGAGATGCCCTTATATTTCAAGCTGACTCTAGTCCCTTAGAAATGAGTGTATGATGTGAAAAGTCCTTTTGTGGTTTATAGTTTAATAAGCTTATTTAATTCTAAAGATTTACTTTTCAGTTCTTCACTGGACAGAGTTAATTTCTACAAATATAAGTTAAAGGAAAAATTTTGCATCTTTATTGCCTTTTATGTTTTTTAGCTCAATTTTTGAATCTCACACCACTCACTTAAAGCAAAACAATTTTTTTTTTCTTAACCTTCTGTTGGAATGAAATATACTCCTCTCCCACCTCCTCTCGGCCTCCGGTGGAAAAAATCTTAAAAAATTGTGGAACAAGACTAATACCTTGAGATCGTAGAACTATTTCACATTAAGTTGATAAATCATGCAGGCAGAAGTCATTTGTCAAAGAAATATATTTGAATCCAATTCAGTTTAGGTGCATGGTGTGTTGGATTAGTTATCTAGCTCTTACTAAATAATTTATCAAACTCTGACTTGTTTGAAAAATAATCAATAAAACCTCATAATAAAAGTTTAAAGTGTTCTTATATCTTGGACTATACATTGGAGAAATATAATTATAGCTCTTCACCATATCACACACACCTATTATGCCAAATTCAGTAGTGAAGTTGTTGCTAGTGTATTTCAAAATAAATACAAATAACAGTGTGAAGATAAATAGATAGTAAGTAAACAGCTGTTGATTTCAAAGTAGCTGTTAGATATTTCTATCCCCATTGCTCACTCTCTGCTACCATAAGGTAAAGGGGAAATAATCTTATATGATAGATACCTTCATATAATATTATTTGTTTTTTCCTGAGGCCCAAACTGAACTCAGCACCTTATTCACTGCTCCAGTGTTCAAAGGAAAATATAGTATCTAATATTTATAAAAGCGTAGAGACCCTCATAGAGTTCAAGAAAAAAAATATGCCCTGTATACATAAATTTACTCAAAATGAATCTAAATGTAGTAGGTAAAACTATAAAACTCTTAGAACAAAACACAGGGGTTATAAATCTTTATAACCTTGGATTTGGCAAAGGATTCTTAGGTATGGTATCAAAATTATAAGCAACAAAAGAAAAAATAAAGAAATTGGACTTTATCAAAATTAAAAGCTCCTGTACTACACAAAAACAATCAAGAAAGTGAAAAAAAAACCCACAGAATGAGAGGTTTAAAGATGCAAATCATATAGCTGATAAGGAACTTATACCGAAAATACATATACAACTCAATAATAAAAAGAAGGAAAACTCAATTTTAAAATGGGCCAAGGATCTGAATAGAGACATGTCTTCAAATGTCCAATAAGCACCTAAAAAGATGCTTAACACCGTTCATCATGAGGGAACTGCCAATCAGAAGCACAATGACATCCTACTCATAACCACAAGGATGGCTAGGATCACAAAGACATAATAATAAGGGTTAGTGAGGAGGCATCCTCATATACTGTCGATGAGTAAGGAGAGAGCGGCTACGGCTGATTTCATCTGATTTCTAATTTTTAGAAATTATTTCCTTTTCCACCCACTAGTGGCATTTCTTTTTTAACAGCATTGTTGTTGACATTTTTAAGAAAATATTGTCCTTTTTTGTGTTTTAGTGTTTATTGTATTTTTTCCCATTACCATTTAGTCCCCTTATTACCACCCCCACATCCCCAGCAATCACCACACTGTTGTCCACAGGATGAGAAGGAAAAGAGGATCATGGACTCAACCTGCCACCTTGCGATCTCTCGAGAATACAAAAGGTCTCAGCATTTTGAGCTGAAGGCCGTGGAAATAAGTTCACCAGAGCCACCAGAACTCAGTGAGTCAAACTCTAGGAGTATGAGCTGCCAGCTGGGGAAGCACAGAGGGAGAGGGTGACGTTGGCAAGCACTGCGGGGTCCCTGCCAGGAAATCGATTTTATCATCTGGATCTGTCTCTTATTGATCACTGTAGCGCAGTTTATAGACAGGCCAGACATCTGTAAAGGAGCAGGGACATAGCAGGCAATCGCCTTCCAGTCCTAACAGACTTGAGCCCAGGAATGGAAAAATCCTGGGAGGCCAGGAAGCCAAGTTAAGACCAGGTGGCCGGAAGCTGTCAAAACTACTCTTCCACACACTCTGTTGACCGAGTTTTGGCTACTATACCACCTTCCTGGGGTCATGATAATGAGCAACAATCTTGCTCCCACAGCACAGGCACAGAGATAGTTGCCAAGAAACCCTACAGAAGGAAGAAGTACTCCATCCTGACATGGAAAATTCCACTCCCCAAACCCTTTGAAAAGGTGGGCCTTTTCAAAAAGCCCACCTTTCTAAGCAAGCCCCATTTGTCTCCAGCTTAGAAAGCAGCCAAGCAGAGCCAGCCCCTGAGCCAGTTCAGGGGACATTACTTTCCTCTCTGCTGCCGCCCTTGTGCTCAAGCGTAAGCTTAATAACACCTGTCTAGAAATTTCTCTGGGGTTTGCTCTCAATTTCTATCTTGGGGAACCCAAGAACCCTAACTCTGGTAACATTAAGAATCCAGAAAACTCAATCTTCATCCACCATACTTCTCTCACTGATTAGAAGCTCTCTGACCAGATATGCTCCCTATTGCTGATGTCAGGCATAAAGCTCTAAGGCAGTGGTCCCCTGCCTTTTTGGAACCAGGGACTGGTTTTGTGGGAGAAAATTTTCCCATGGAGCTGGGGGAAAGTGGGAGAGGGGACAACAGGGGACAGAGCTCAGGTAGCAATGTGAGCAGAGCTTTGCTGGCTCTCCAACACTCACCTCCTGCTATGCGGACTGGCTCCTAACAGGCTAATAGGCCACGGACCAGGGGTTGGGGACCCCAGCTCTAGGGGGTGTGCAGGTAGGCATACAGAGACTGGGTGCCCTCGGGGGTAGGCTGGTGATGTTTCTTCCCAGCCTGAGGAGGAAATGTTTCGTTTAGGTTATTTCTGACAATTGCCTGGGGGTAGCCCTGTGGGAGAATTTGTCGGTGTTTTTGATGAGAACCTTTTTGAAGAGAAGAACTAGAGTTTCGAGAGCTTCAGTTCCAGTCCAAATAAAGCTTTTGTTAGTCATCAACTTAATATTGATTTCTTAGTGCAAGTGGGAATGATTTCACAACATATTCTGTGTGAATTCAGTGCACTTGGCATATATTGAACACAATAAATGTTAGCTGTAACTATTTCTATTACTATGTACTTTGTTATCTACTTTGCATATTTCACTGGGTCACTGTCAGTCACCCCTCTAAGTGCCTGGAATATTCTGAGATACAAATTCTGTCTCTGTACTACCCTGTCTCTGTAGAGGCGGCAGCGATGTGGCTGTGATTCTGAGACAAAATGGCTGCAGCTACCCTGAAATGTTATTTCTTCCAAGTGGTTCTCTGCCTCAAATTCAATTAGGAGAGTGTTCATAGAGGGACTCTGAAGCCTTATACTTAGTTGTGGACATAATACCATGTCCATTCCTAGTCCTTTACAACTTCTAGGGCCCCCATATTTGTGAGAAAATGCTTCTTTCCTTGTAAATGGAAGTGAATGAGGTTAAAAACACTCCCAGGAGGAGAGCAGGCAGGGACCATCCTAACAGCTTTTGGGAAGATCTGAATTTTGTCAATTTGCTGACAAAGTCTGATGGTTTTATTTGTATGTTTTAAGGCCTTGCCATAAAATATTTACTTTCACTTCTTTTTTTTTTCTCCACACGGCCCCATTTCTGTTCACTCTGCATGAACAAAGATCAAGGTTGTAATTGGAGTCAAACCGTGATCTCTTTTTAAATCAAAACAACTTATGAAGGAAAGTACATCGAAGGGGGATGTGCCTAACCACATGAATACACCCCCCAGTTAGTTGTTTGGTGGCTCCCAAAGCTTATTCAAGAAAATTCTAAAGAGCTTAATGAGTTTTTTTAGGGTACCCATAAAATTACATGTTAACCATCATTGTTGTAGTTACTCCTTTTTAAACATATACTACAGAATTTTAAAGGGCAGAGGTGGGGGTGGGATGGATTATGAAGGCCATGTAATTAGCCCTAATGGTTGATATAAACGATTTTATTTTTTCTTCGATCTTCCTGCCCATAATCTCATTTTACATGGGGCCCTGTCAGTTGGCACATGTTCACATCAGACCTTCAGAACAGCAGAGTGCAAACTGCTGGGGGTATAAAGGAAGCTTCCCTAAGAGAAAAGAAAGTCGTTGAAGGGTATTTCCCCAAATCCACACTGACTGCAATGCAGAATTCTGGTTTCTCAACCTTTCCAAGACCTCAACTACGAGGCCTCAATCTCACCAATCACTCTACTTATTGAAAATGGAAACAGAAAATGGCTCACTGGGGATTAGACCGAACGCTGGCCATCTCCGGCTGAGGCAGGAGCATAGATGGTAAGGAAGTGGGGCATCCAGCCAGTTAGGAGCTGTGAGCTCCTTTGGGGATACTCTCAGGGAAGGCATTTCATCCCAGCTGGTTTCAGGCCTCCAAGCTGCAGCAGAGCGGTTCCCAGAAGTGAACTCCGTAAATTCCTGAGAGGGAACCCCACTCTTTCACCTGGAAACTCCACAGCCCAGGCCCTCAGGGATCTGGCCACATTTCCCTTCCCGATTCCCCCTCTCCCTCTCTTTCCCCCACAGGATGTCTACCCTGAAATTGAACTAGACAACTTACTGCTGGAGAACATTAACTCTAGTGACAAGAGGTGGCAGGGTGGGGATAGTGGGGAACGTGGTCCAAACTCTGCTTTGTAAAAATCAGACATGAGAGTATTTTCAAGAATTCAAATCCCTGTGTCACATTTTCAGGAAGCTGACATTATTAGTACCCTGGAATACAATGAACACATGGTCCTCACCCTCTGAGAGTCCGGCTATGTGTGCTCACACGTGCATGTACTTGTATATATGTGTAGAGAGGTAGAATAGAAGCCAGTTAATGAAAGTGAGGCTAGGGTGTCCTCCTCAGCATATGGAACTTACTAGCATCATGGTGTTGAAAAACAAACAAATAAGCCCTGAAAAAGCAAAACAAATAATAAAAAACAGCTATATATGGCTTTGGTTCTTTTTATTTGATTTTAGCAACTTACAGAACAAGACAAGAACACCATGCCCAAAGCCATGATGTTCTGTCATCCCATCAGGCAGCATCTGGAGGAGCAGTTGCTTGTGGGAACAGCCAGAATCAGCACCGCCCCTCTGAACCTGCCTCGGAAACAGAGTGTTGACAACCTTCATGTGGAGACCAGGGATACGATTTGTTTTCATCGCAGATTCCCACCTAGGTCATCTTTACTCCAGACCTCCTGAACGATATCTAGCTACTAATGCATTAAACTATTTTATAATTTATTTTCATTTTTACTGAGATACAATGGCCAAGAAACCAATAAAGTACATTCTCTTCAGGGTTTCTAAAACTGGCATAGTCACATGCTGGTGGCCAGGAGGACAGAGTAGAAGGCTGGGACCCTCTGCTCAGCATTCACAGGCCTCCCTCCCCTCCTCTGGCTTATAAATGTCCCTTTTCCTTTTACCCATGACAGCTGCAGACAACACTGTGATTTTTTTTTTTTTGGATGCTTTAACCCCCAAAGGTCAAAGATGGCATTTCACTCTAACACATAGGCATCTGAATCTATTTATTTTCAATTATGACAGCTGGATTGGCCTCCCTGGGAGAATGGAGACATGCAACAGCCAAGCCCCCTGAGCAACAGGTAGCATCTAAGCTGCCTTCAGAATATGTAACTGGGCTTCCACTTCGGACCTAAGCAGTGCAAGAGGAAGCCACATTTCTCTTTTCATGATATTGCTTATGAGAACATCATCTTACAGATAAAAATACACAAATAAAGATGTAAAAAAGAAAGTGAAGGCTATAACTTTAGGAATAAGAACAGCTTATGGGGGAAAGCAGATGATTAAAAGAGATCTGACTTTGAAGCTTTTTGTTAGCACTGCAATTGTGGACCTAGAGAGAAGGGGGCATGAATATCCTTGTGTTTTCACATTTTGGGCCTCTCATTGTACACAGACCCTACAATTCCATAGCCATTTTGGTATAATGCCAACACCAGTGATTTTTGGTTGAAAGACTAAAAAAGGAGTAGGAATGACTTCAGGTAGGAAGAAGGGTCTACCTAGAGAATAAGAGGAAAGTAAGAGTGATGCTGGGTAAATTCTTATGCACGAGAGAGGCATGGTATCTATAGCAAACATCAGAATAAAGTCAAAGAAATACAGAAACTAGAGATCAGTAATTCTAACTTGACTAGTTCAAAATTTCTTCGTGTGGCTCAGACTCCCTAGTTTCTGTGAGGTACAGGATTTTGTAAGACTTCTGCTTTCTGAGACTTAATAGAACATCAGAATTGATGGAAAAGAGTGGACCTGGATGGCGCTCATAGGAAAGGCGCCAAGGGAGCTCACAGAATAACACAAATGGAAAAGGCTAAGTTAGCAAGCAAATACAGGAGTGCCCCGGCCAGAGGTATGACAAGAAGATACCAGGGCCCTAAAGAAGCCAGGTATGAGACGAGCTGGCTGGAGAAGGGCTGGAGATGGCGGCAGATCCTACCATGTGTTACTCAGCAGGATTTCCCGTCTTTGGTTCACTCTACCTGCAGAACCAAAGGCATTTCTTTGCTTACAGTGACAAAGGCCAGGTTCAATAGAACAAGAACACAGACATCCACGTGTCTGTAACACCATTTACAGAGCACTTAGTACATGCCGGGTCCCTGCTAGGCCTTGTACAAGCCTAGTGTTATTTCATATCCACCACGCCCTGTGAGGCAGGTACCATGGTCACTTACATCCTACAGATGAGTGAACTGAAACTTAGAGAAGGTAAGTGCCCCAAATATTATATCTGTGGAGGTGCTTCTATCTGATTAGAAATATCTTAGTTTTTATGCTGCACATCTAAGAGAATATTTTTACTGAGCTAAATTCCTAGAGCAATCGGAGCTGAGGCAGCACCTCTTACATGTCTGGGGCGGAGACTTTCTGAGCAAAGCAGGGAGCAGCACTCCGAGTCTGCTCCGCCTGGCCTTGGACAGTCCCTGCTGCCGCCAGCTGCGAGCGCCCGCACCATGAACTGCCTTCCAGGTGGACCCTGTTGGGAAGAAACTGTTAAGAGAGCTAGAAATAAAAAAGAAATGCCAGCAGTTGTGAAGCAAAAAAAAAGCAAACGTTCTTGAAGAAACCTCTATTAAAGTCATCAACTTTCTCTTGCTTAAGGACAAAACTTACAGCATGCTGAAATACTATTTATTATATTACGAATGAATGCCAATGGTTATTTATTTCCTTGCTCTTGTCATGTTCCTGCCTGCAGTGTTTATATTTGATCATTATTCTCTTAATGGACTGAACTAATCAACAGGCATGTGAAAGCTACAGGACCTGCAGATCTAAAGTGAGGAGGAGATCTAGAGTAGGTTGTCTTTTTCCAAAGTGTCATCAGGGAAGTTGATTTGGCAGAGACGGCGTTGATTGATGGCTGAGGTCAAGGGAATCTCCTGGGAAACTAAGGGCCACACGATTCACCTTGGAAAAACAAAGTCACGAAGTAGAAGAGGGTAGTGGTGTATAAAAAGCCCCTCTCTGGTATGGACTTGGCCATCATTTTTAGGCCAAAGTTCTAGTCACTGAAGATTATACTTCAGGGCAGATTAGCCCGTGTCATTTTGATAATACATCAAGGTCAGGAAAAAAATGTCTCTTCACCATGTTATGGAATTACTCATGGCAGATCTTCGATGGCTGGACTTTGTCACCAAAGACAGAACCTAAAGGACTCGTATGGCAGATGCCTAATCAAGAGGAGGATGCAGATTCATGGGGATAATGTTTAATTATCAACAGAGTTGAAACATGCAGAGAAGTGTTTCATAATTATTTGAATGCATGAATGAATGGAAAGAAAGGAAGGAAGAATGAACTTGGTGGTCTCCACAGTCAGAACTTACACCCATGGCCTATGATTCCAGTCTACAGTAGTCCTCTTACATTAAGACTTTAATATATGAATTCATTATATTTTGGCGATCCTATTCTGGTTTGCCACATATCTTAACTGACAGAATTTAGCTGTGAATGAATTTTAGGGAATCATCCACTTCAGCTCCCATATTTTACAGAGGAAAAAAACCGAGTCTCAGAGAGCTCTGATGTTCATCCAATTAGGCTTGCAATGGCACAGCAAGGGCACATTGATTCAGTCAGACCTGCTTTACTGCGCGCATGGCCACCAGACAGACTCAGCACCTCACGCTCTGTGTTCTTGAAGCCCGCTCACAGCACATACCCACCACCCCCACCAAAAAGTATAAACTCACTGCTATCCACAGGTCTCAGGTCTGGCTGCTGGAAGGAGGCTGCTGCTCCATCCAGGCTCACGGCTTTCCTGCTCCTGAACCTCTCAGTGACCAAGAGCAGAAACAGACTCTGGGAGGAGAGACCCTGGGTCTGGGAAGGGCTCCTCCAGCCTGTCCTCCCACGAGTCCCCTGAGTAAAGCTGTGACCCTTCGAGGATGCCTCTCTTTTTCCTACCTTCCTATATTTTGTCCTTTCTTTGTAATTTCCTTTCTTTTTCTAATAAAAATAAATATATCTCCTAAGAAAGCTAAAAAGAGTTACGATGTCCATTTTTTAAAGGCTTACTTAATTTTTCTTTTCAAGATGAGGCAACTTGGACTGAAGGCATGAAGCATCCTAACCAGCGATGATTTCAGTAATGATGAGCTGGGATAGCAAGCAGGTCTGTCTGACTCTAGGGCCACACTCTCGGCCTCCTTGCTCTACTGCCCACCTTTGGAAAGAAGGGCATGAGCTCAGAACCTTGCAGAGATGGGGGGAGGGGCAGATTATTGGGCATCCTCCCTGTCTGCACTAGTCACACAGAGAAGCCTGATTTTCTTGGGCTAATTGGAATGCACATGCTGTAGAGGAAGCTTACTAATGGTCCAGGGTTATTCGGAGGCCCTAGCAATACATGGGTCACCCAACTCAAAATCATCATGAAGTAGAATAGCCGCTTTTTTCTAAGAGGTTATTCACTATTTAAAGTAGAGTTCAGGGACCAAAAGAAGTTTATGGAAAAGCAACATTATATCTGCAGAAGGGAGAAAAAAAT
>PVKM010005599.1:0-47230 GCA_004027735.1 Carollia perspicillata
GTATCTAAAAAAAAAAAAAATACCTTGGCAAAGACCCTGGAGCCTTATTTAGAATCCCCTGGGAGAACAGGTAAAAATGTTCTATTAAAAATAATAACTGCCTGTGGAGGCTTTAAAAAGTCAAATAAATACAATAGCTAAGGTATCATGCTCCAAACATGGGGAAACTTTTTCCTAAGAGTGGGAGTTTTGGCTGGAGCAGCACAGAAAAGCTTACAGGTGTTTTGGCAATGCTTCCTCTAGTTGATGCCAGAAGACCTGCCTCCACCCAGCTGCATTCTCCATTTATTCAGGGCCCTCAGTAGCAACTTTACTCTAATTGCCTGTAGTTAGTCATTATGTCTCAGCTGCAAGACTTGGGAATGCCAAGAAGTCAACTCAACTCACCCAGAGGCCTTTTGTGTTTTAAATGATTGGACCAAAAAGGAAATTTCCTAAGGAAAGTTACCACTTAGATTTATGTGGGCCAAAGGGCTCTGGTTTGGACACATTTCCAGGCAATCCAACTTTGAAGTCCCTGGGGCTCACAGTAGAAACTCAAAGTAGCAGTGCACACAAAACTGAAACTTTTACAATCCTTTGCACTTATTCCTAACCATGGCACAGTCTACAAAGTAAATTGGCCAAATCAGTTAGGGGAATTCAGTTCAATTCTAAGAACATTAATTGAGCTCTGTTTCAGTGAGGGTGCTTTCAGCTGCAAATAACAGCCAAAAGAACCAATTAAAATGGGCTTTAAATAATAGGAATTAATTACCCCACATAACAAGAAGTTGGAGAGAGGCAGGTTCAGAAGTTGGTTAATCTAGCAGTTAAACAGCCCCAGAAATATCAGTTGGCTTTTTGAGATTCCCATGGAAATACAGTGATGATTTCAAGATGACTACCTGAGCTTCAAATAACATCCACACACAGCAACATCCAAAGGTAGAAAGGAAGGTGGGACTTCTCCATGAGCAACTCTTTCTCTTCTCCTAGAATGGGCAATCTTTTCCACAGTTCTTTTCAACAGGCTCTCTCTTCTATCTCTTTAGTGTTAATTAGGTAATGTGGACATTCCTAAACCAGTAAGCCAGGAAAGAGTAATATGAGGGTTATAAATGCTTTAGACCAATCTTGATTCATTGCCCAGGTGTGGGCCTTTCTGGAGCACCATGCCTCCTAAACAAATTGAGGGCTTTGATGGTAAGGAAGAAAGGGCAAAGCAGTCAGCAGCTATTAAGTGGGCAACAAACAGTGTCTGCCCCCGAGCATCCACTTCTGTGTTCTGCAGGCGGCATACAGAGATGGGAAAAGCACAGCCCCTCTTTGTGAGGAGCCCACAGGGAGACAATCATTCACTCAACAACTGCTATTATTTATTACCCTGCTTATTAAAAAAATAGAATTGAAGTGGTAAAGAACTGTGCCAATTTTATTTTTTAGAAATTTCTACAACAAAATTTCCCATCCCACATGCTTTTCTTACAATGGGGCTTTAACACTCCTGCTATCAAGAAGTGGCATCTACATATGAATCAGGGTGGACTTGTGACTCTAGCTAAAGTGACACTACAATACTGGTAAGGCTAAGCCTTAAAACTCAACATAACTGCCACGTTGTTCTCTTTGGATGTTACCTCTTGGAACCCAGCCACCATGCTGTGAGAATTCCAAACTTCATGTAGAGAAGCCCAGAACCAACTTGCCAGCTGTAAGAGTGAACCACCTAGGTCCACCAGCCACAGCTGACCCACTGTAGCTGATGCCATGTGAAGGACAGATAAACCCTACTTGCCCCTAGTCAGATCGTAAGTTTGTGAGCAATAAAAATGATCATTGTTTTCATAAGCCACTAAGTTTCAGTGTGGTTTGTTAGGTAACAACAGATAATTGGATCTCAGCTAACTTTAGAACTAAAATGAAAGGAGCTCCCAAGATGGTACAAATCACCTGCCATCAGAGCACAGAGGAAGGAAAAATAAATGTTCACTGGGGAGAAGAGAGAAGCCAGAAGAATCAGACACAGAGGAAGAGTCTTTGGTGCTAAGTCTCAGAGGATGAGTGTATTGAAGAAGATGGACAACTGAAGCGCAAGCTAAGTGAATGTACACTGTGGTTTTGGAAAACATGGAGTATATATGGTGGATATCTGTTGGGTTTGACTCTTGTGGTAGATCTCACTGGTTCTCATCAAGATTTCTGGTTCTCTTCTCCTTCCAGAGACACATCTTCTTAAAGCTAAATATGGCCAAATGACTTGCTTTAGTCCAACATTACTCTCAGAGCAAAGTCAGATGAGGGCACTATAAGAAAAAATTACAGACCAATATTCTGATGAACATAGATGCAAAGATTCTCAATAGTATGCTAGTAAGCTTAATTCAACAGGACAAATGAAAAGAATCATACACTATGATTAAGTGGGATTATCCCTGGATGGTTCAACATATAAAATCAATGAGCATGATAGACTATACTAACAGAATGAAGGATAAATATATATGATGATCTCAATAGATGGAGAAAAAGCATTTAACAAAATCCAATATTCTTTCAAAATGAAAAACTTGCAACAAATTGGGTATAGAATGAATGAACTTCAACACAGCAAAGGTAATACATAAGAAGCCCACAGCTTATAACATACTCAATAGTGAAGCTGAAAGCTTTTTCAGGAGCAAGACAAAGCTGCCCATTCTCACCACTTCTAGTCAACATACTACTAGAAATCCTAGCAGGACAATTAGGCAAAAAAAAAAAAGAAATTAAAAGTATCCAAATCTGAAAATAAGTTATATTGTCTCTGTTTGCAGATGACATAATTTTATGTATAAAACCCTAAAGACTCCACACCAAAAAAAAAATTGTCAGAACTAATGAACAAATACAGTAAAATTTCAAAATACAAAAATCAATATACAAAATTCTATTGTATTTCTATAGTATTTCTGTACATGAACTATCAAAAAAAGAAATTAAGAAAAAATTACATTTACAATTACCTCAAAAAGAACAAAATACTTAGGAACAAATTTAACCAAGGAGGTAAAACATCCATATAATGAAAACTATAAGACATTGGTGAAAGAAGTTGAAGAAGACACACATAAATGGAAAAATATTCTGTGTCGTGGTTTAGAAAAAGTAATATTGTTAAAATGCTCATATAACCCAAAGCAAACTACACATTCCATGCTATCCCTATTAAAATTCCAATGACATTTTTCACAGAAATAGAAAAATCCTAAAATTTTCATGGAACCATAAAAGACTGCAAATATCCAAAGCAACCTTCAGCAAGAAGAGTAAAACTGGAGGCATCATACTTCCTGATCTTAACTATATTATAAAACTACGGTATTTAAAATAGTATGGTACTGGCATAAAAACAAACACATAGATCAGTAGAACAGAATAAAGAGTCAAAAAATAAACCCACACATATATGGTCAACTAGTCTTTGACAAGGGTACCAAGCATACACAATGGGGAAAGAATAATTTCATCAATAAATGGATATCTACATACAAAACAATAAAATTGGACCTTTATTTTAAACCATTAACAAAACTAACTTGAAATGAATTGATGACTTAAATGTAACACCTGAAACCATAAAACCCCCAGAAGAAAATATAGGGAAAGAGCTCCTTAATATTAGTCTTGGTGATGATATTTTTTGGATATGACACCAAGAGCATGGGCAATGAAAGCAAAAATAAACAAGTGGGACTACATCAAACTAAAAACCATAATCACGGGAAAGAAAATAATCAGCAAAAAGAAAATGCAACCTATGGAAGGGGAGAAAATATGTGTAAACCATATACCTGATAAGGGGTTAATATCCAACATATATAAGGAATTTATGTAACTCAAAAACAAACAAAAAAAAACACCAAAATAACTCAATTTAAAAATGGGCAAATGATCCAATATGACATGCAAGGATGTCCTAAGGATGATATGCAAATGGCCAGTAGTATATGAAAAAGTATTTAATATCACTAGCCATCAGGAAAATGCAAATCAAAACCACAATGAGATATCACCTCACACCTGTTAGGATGTCTTGTTAGGATGTCTAGTATCAAAAAGACAAAACCTAAGTGTTGAAAAGAGTGTGGAGAAAAGAATCCCTTGTGCACTGTTGGTAGGAATATAAATTTATTGGTACCGCCATTATAGAAAACAGTATGGAAGTTTCTCAAAAAATGAAAAGTAGAACCACCATAATATTCAGCAATCTGACTCTGGATTATACAAAAGAGATATGTGCATTCCCATGTTCTCTGCATCCACAATAGCCAAGACTTGGAAACAACCAACGTGTTTGTCAGTGGATGAATGGATAAAGAAAATGTGATATACAAGGTCTGTCCAGAAGGTATCCAGCCATGTAATATGAAAGTTAGAGACATTTATTGAAGAAGATACAAGATACAAGAAACATTGTAATAGGACAATGATGCTTCAGTCCCCTTTAAAGTAGGCACCTTGTGACCCCACACAGCTCTCCCACCGTCCGCTGCCCTGTCGTATTTTCTTGAATCTCATCAATGGTCTGAAATCTCTTCCCTATAAAAGGTGATTTTAGTTTTGGGAAAAGCCAGAAGTCTCAGGGCACCAAATCTGGGCTGTAGGGGTGCTGAGTTACCTGGGTGATTTGATGTTTCGCAAAAAAATTCTGCATGAGACATGCATTGTTGTGGTGAAGCTGCCAATCACCAGTTGCCCATAGCCACAGCCTTCTGAATCATCTGAATAGTTTCCACAGAGGAATGTACAAGCTGAATGCAAAATTTTATGCAGATTCATTGCTCTACTTGTTCAGTCATTTTGAATATGAGGGCCACACAGTACACATGCTTACTCAATAGTGTCTACTGCCCCCACTGACTAGTACAGTGACATTGTCACTGTTCACATGTGTGCATTCCAGTCCATTCTCCTTGGCTGCCAGGTTATATTAACAATGGCTGGACTTGTTCAGGAAAGACCTAGTATATAGAATTAAATATTATCCTGCAATAAGAAAGAGGAAACCCTACTGTTTGTGACAACATAGGTGAACTTGAAGGACGTTATGCTAAGTGAAATAAGCCAGACGCAGAAAGACAAATAGACAAATATAGCATGATCTCATTCATATGTAGAATCTGAAAAAGTTAACGTCACAGAAACAGAGAATACAATGGTAGATTCCAGGGTCTGGGGGAGTTCAGGAAAATGACCCCTTTCATCAGGGAAAGGCTGATGAAAGGGTACATACTTTCAGTTATCAAACGAATAGGTTCTGGGAATCTAACATATAGCATGGTGACTACAACCAATAACTGTATCACAGCCCTCCCAGAAGGGAGATGGCTGTGTACATGAATTCCCATACAGGGGATAATCATACATGTTTTAAACGTTAGTGTTGTTTTTACTTTGAATCCTACGTAGAAATCAAGGTGGAGATAGACATAACCTTTTTTCAGAGCTTAAGACCTTTAAAGGGGTTTACCACAGCAGAGTGAGAAGGGGAGAGAGAGGCCTCTTTCAATAAGAGATTGCCCAAATTACTGTACTGTCATAAATATTGCTTGAAATAACTGGTTAATTAATCTACATATAAAAATCTTAATAAACACAGATCTCTATTCCAGTGGTACATTAAAATGGAAGCTCGCTACATTCTTCATTAGGGAGGTAAACACAAAGAAAATGCAAGATTGCACCGAGGAGCCCTTCGGGCCTGCTCGGGTCCTTGAGACTCTAGACACATGGGTGAGTGCTTATTCCTCAGGAAATGTTGGTGTACATTAGCTAATTGGAAAGATTATGAAAGCAAAATAGATGAGGGGACTAAATAAAGACAAAACCTTTTCCCAAAAATTGCTTTACATTTTATAGCATTAGACTCAAAGAGAGTAACACTCATTTTATCTTCATTTCCTATGGGACAATCCAGTTCGACCAATTATCATCAAGGTTTAGCCAGAAATTTGATACATTATGCAAATGTTCCCATTTGTGCACTCTGATGTCAAGGCAGTACTGAAATGTAACTCTAGCTATAAGGACTAGATATGTAATACCCTATTTCTCCTCCACAGACATTTGAAAAGCCATGAGAGGGGCTCTCCAGCCCAAGCATGCTAGAATAAATCTCGCAGATCGCTACAGTCTTGCTACCACAACGGCATCCTCTCGGTGCAAAGGTGCTGCAGGAGAGAGATGATCAATCCCTTCTTTCTGAAGAAATAGAGGTGCAATTCTGGTTGTTTCTAAAGAGCTGCCTGACTCTTGGTGTCACTTCTTAAGAACAAATATGTAAGGCAAACCAGCCAGACTCACTGCAGGATGGAGTGCTTTCCATGTACCAGACACTGTTCAAAGGGCTTTACATTACTACTTTACTTCATAACAAATCACTAATCATCAGGGAAGGGTAAACCAAAACCACAATATCACCTCATACCTGTCAGGATGGCCATTATCAAACAGAAATGGAAAAAACTTTCAGGCAGAAGGAAATCCTATGCAAATGGCCTGTGGTGGGACAAATCCATTTGTATATCAGGGACTGAAAAAGGCCAGTGGGGCTGGAATGCAGAGACAGGGAGAAGCATTGCAACATGTGGATTCTGGAGAACCACACTTATATGCTCTATTCAGTCTTGTTTTCCAGTAGCTGGTCATTTATACTTAGCCCATTCCATTGTGTTACAAAATTCTTGGGCTAGAATACTTCAGCTTCCATCTCTAGGCTTCGTCCCCTGGAGCCCTGCAGAGAAAACCCACTGCTCATTCTATTATTTCTCCAGAACACATTCCCTCTAGCTCTCCTCCTCCTAAGTTTAACCTAGCCTCAGATGACAAGGATTTCCATGACTGCTGCCTCTTTGGGACACATCTTAGTTCTTCTGCACCCTACCTAAAGTGTGACATTCAAGAACAAACACTTGAGATAGGGACAAACTAGAGAATCTTCACTTGGCTTCTTTGGGATCCTTAGCTTCTGTTGATGTGACTTCAAGGTGGCAGTTTGTTGGGGTTTTTTTTCAAAAGCCACCTCATACTGCTGACTTATAATAAGCTTGTAGTCTTCTAAAAGTTTTAAATCTATTTCTTGTAGGCTGCTATCGAACCAAATGTTCCTGCATTGGCCAGGTGGCTCAATTGGTTGGAGCAATCAACCCTTACACCAAAAAGTTGCAGGGTTCAATTCCCAGTCAGAGCACGTAATTACGTTGCAGGTTTGATTCCCGGTCAGGAGGTGTATGAGAGACAACCAATCACCATTGCGCTCTCTCTCTCTCCCCCTCCCCTTCCTCTCTCTCTAGGATCAATGAACATATCCTCAGGTGAGGATTAAAAAAAACAGGTGTTTCTCATCTAATATGCAAATGGGCATTTATTTTTAATTTATAACTTATTTATTTCTAGAAAGGACTATCAATCTAGAAACAGAACACAAATATACATCTAAGCAGAAACATCTGTTTCACAGTAGCTTTCTTGAGTTTAAGTGCGGGTATCTATATACACCCTTATTGAATTTCATCCTATTGATTTAGGATTCTTGGGGATGATTTTTCAAATCTCTTTCTCTTCTTTGAGATGCAAGCCACTCTCAGCAATGTATCAGCTGCCAATTTGCTGTTGATCACCGTTCTTACAAAGTTCCCGAGTCTTTAAATCACAGAGCTAGGTTCCATTGCCTACTAGTTTTGTGACCTTAGATGGGTTAATGAACCTTTCGGTACCCCACTTTCTTCATTTGCATAATAGTGCCCCCTACATAATAGTTGTTATAAGGATTAAATAAAGAAACTGATGGAGCCCTGGCTGGTGTGGCTCAGTGGGCTGAGTGCCAGCCTGTGAACCAAGAGGTCACTAGTTTGAATCCCAATCAGGGCACATGCCTGGGTTGTGGGCCTGGTCCCTGGTGGAGGTTGCATGAGAGGCTACCACACGTGGATGTTTCTCTCCCTCCCTTTCCCTCTCTCTAAAAATAAATAAATAAAATCTTTTTTAAAAAAATATTTTAAAAGAAACTGATGGAGTTTCTCCAGCCCTTCTTTCCCTGCTTGCTAGCTAGATGAAGAGGACTCTGAGCCCAAGGTATGGTAGGTCCCTGAACTTCTCCATGGAGAAAAGCCACTCACCAATCAGGGACATGCATCAGACCGGTACAGGAGAGCAAAGTAAGGCAATTAATTGTAGGGGGTCGCTTGCCTCCACTGTCCCTTCTTCCCCAACTCTAAATGGCACTACCTGCTTTTTAATTCAGAGGCAGAAGGCTGGGCTGGATTCTGTCCTGACTCTGTTTGCTCTCCGATCCTCTCCTCTCCTCTCCCACCCCTGCTCCATTCTACATGTTTTCTAGGCTCCCATTCAGCTTGCTCCTTCCGCCTTTGGCCAGTGGGAGACATTGACAAAAGAATGACAGGCAGAAGAGAGAGCAGCCAGGGTATTGCTATCTAGCATCCCCCGCAGTGCCCACATCTCCTTCCATGCCTCTAGTTCATGCCAGACAAGCCCTCAGGCGACCCCAGTCCCTGGGCTCCAGCTGCACCCCCCTCCCTTTGTCCCTTAAACTAGGGGTAGGGCCTCCTATTACTCTCATCTCTGGTTGCTTCACTGTCCCCTGCTTGGCATCTCAGTCCTCTATCACATATGTATCCAATTGTCTCTGTGAAAGACCTTCTTCTACATTAAACATTTGAGCGATTTCTGTTTCCTTGCTAAATCAATATCCAAGAAAAGGAACCATCTCTTTTCACACCACAACTAATGAGACATTTACTAATAATAAGCTTTGATAACTTTATACTTCATCTCAGACTCAATAAACAGAATATGCATCTCAAATAGTGAACACTCTTGGTCCCTGTGAGTTTTCCGTTGTGAGGGGCGGGAGGAGGGATGTTGATTTCAACCAGACACCAGGGTGCATCATTTTAAAATTCCTTTTCCTCCCCTGATCCAAATGTAATCTCCAGACACTAGAAAAGCCTCCTGATTTACCTCGTTGTTCCTACTCTTGTCTCCCCAATAATCTATTTTCAACAAGTAGCCAGAATGAGGCTTTTAAAAATACAAATCTGATCCTGTCACTCCCCTGCCTAACCCTGCTAATGGCTTCCCATAGCACTTGGAATAAAATCCAAGAACTCACCTCACCATTGTCTCCATGGCCTCAGTCATTTGCTGCTTGCCAGTCTCTCTCTGCAAATCTACCTCTGCCCCTCCCCGGCCCATTCCGCTTTAGTCACAGCGCTTTCTGTTCCCACTTCACTTTCGCTCACTGGTTCCCTCTGCCCCACCCCGGCCCCAGCAGAACTTGGCACAGCTTTCTCCTCTTGTCATTCAAATCCGATCTAAATTACCTCCTTACCCCTTAAGTCATTCATTTTCTGTCATTTTGACCTGTTATTTCTTTTCTTAGCACTACTACTAACAAAAATTAGCTGGTTTATTTATTTGTTTATGTCAGAGCATGACCAAAGCTATCTTATTCTCCCACAGTATCCCCAGCATTTAGAAAATTCAAGACACATAAATATTAATTGAATACATAATTGAATCTCCATTTCTCAGATAAGGGTACTGACGCCTACTAATGTTAAGTGACATGTGAAGGGTGTCCCAGCCCAAGATCTGATGCCATACCTTCTTGGCCCCTCTGCCACGCTGGTCCAAAGACACCCAGCGTCTATCCTGGACCTTCTAATGCTATTTGGCCAAGAATTTACACAGACTGGACAAGAGATTACCCCATCCTTTGTAGTGTATTTATGTAATAATATAGCTGCCTCTTAGCATTTCATATCTCAATGAACTTTTGCCTAGTGAAAACCAAGTAAATAATTTCACATTAAGTTTCTTTATAAACTCATTGTTAAAATGTGATTTTTTCTGGTCATAGATATTTATGTAAATGAATACAAGTGTGTGTCTATATTTAAATGTTTAAATAATATCTCCTTCTCCCACTCTTTCACTTGCCCTAGGCAATTGGCTCTCGAACTTTTACCTGGCTGAATGATCTACCGTAGTTGATCTTTGTTCTGTTCAGAGATATTTCCCTTGAGGCCCTGGAGGTTCTTATTATAAATTTGACACTAAAAATAAATAACAAAGACTCACTTCGCTAGCTCAGGGATCCTATCAACCTCTGTCGAACTCCAAGCTCACACTGAGAATCTGAAGCTCTCAGACTATTCTTTAGGGAGAGAGGGACCTAAAAAGAGGTATGCCATCCCCATGCCCGCGGCCAGACAGAGGGCGCTGTCACATTGCATCTGCCAAAAGTGGCGAAAAAGACCTGGATATAGACTTCAAGACCAAGTGCCGCTTGTGGAAGTGAACTCTGAAGACATTCCCCAGGGCAAGTAGAAAAAGCGTCTAAGGTAATCACATTTTGCCAGACTGAAATTTAGGACACACGAGCATATGAAAGATATTTTCTTGTCTGTGTGTTTGCTTGTTTTGGTGTGTACAAATGTGTGTGTGTTGATTCTATGTATATAAACAAGCCTGTAAAATTTAGAATTAACTTCAAGAGGTTGAATTTTTCAGACTCCTGGGATGGATTAGTCTGTTATCAAACTGGAAAGAACACTTCTAACAGTATTAGCTTTAAAAAATTATGTATACACTATTACATCTACCTTCAACTCAATTCCTAAAAGAGACAAATAAAAAAGTTTCCATTTCTTGAAGAAAAAAACTTTCAAGATTTAACTTGCCTACAACTCCATTGGAAAATATTTAGGCCAAAATTCAAGATTTTCGCTGGTCTGTATGTCTAATTTTATCCTCTTTTATAAACTTAGCATAGGCCAAGCTTTTGCTGCAATAACAACCCCAAAATCACAGTCTCTTAAATTGGCCAAAGTATAGTTCTTGCCTAAGGCTACATATCCATCAGCAATCTCCAGGGGGGATGCTCCAAAAAGTTATACAGGGACTCAGGCCAACAAAGACTCTGAGATCTAGAACATAAATCTTCCCTCTAGGTCACCCATGCAGGGGAAGAGAGGCTGGGGAATTATACATAGGTTGTTATGCAATATCCAAGTCCAGAAGTGATGTGTTACCTTCTCTCACATTTCTTTGACCTGAATGAGATGTGTGGCCTCACCTACCTGCATGGAGGGCTGGGGAATGTAGAGAAGCAAATGCAGAACTCGGTGAGCATTATTGGCTCTGCCACATGAAACTCCAGCCCTCAAGAATTGACCACTTACGTAAGAGCCCCTTAAAATCAGACAGAACTGGGTTCAGTTCCCAGCTCTTACTATTTAATTACTTGCATGACTTGTGACAGTTTATTTCATCTCTCTAAGCCACAGTTTCTTCATGAATAAAATGGAAATAACCATAATCATAATACATATGTCAACAGGTTTTTGTTAGAATTAAGTGAGCAGATTCACGTACTCAGAACAGTGTCTAATACATAGTAAATCCTCAATACATGGTATTTATGATGTACAGGAGGAGATTCAATTCCACAGTTCTTAAGGTACCTTCAGGAATTTATTGCCCCAGGGCTTCGTCATGTCTACATCCAGAGTGCTAATCTAGTGCCTGGCCTAGATGGTGAGGAATTTTAAATAAATGTTGACTTAGCTGCTGACTCAGCACTCCTTAATTATTCTCCCTTGTAAGCCATAGCCATCACTATCGCTGTTTCCTCCTCCAGAATGCCCTGCTCATGTCCATCTGCCTCTTCAGTACTCTACACCCTTTAACCCTACCTCCGCCACACGGCTTTGTCAGGTCATACCAGTCCTAAAGGCATCATCTCTCTTTCCACAGAACTTCTACTCTCATTGTCAATAATCACACTGATTATTTGGTTATTTCACATTCAGCACCTTGATCTTCCAACAGTACTGCCCGCCTCTTATAGTAGGGACTCCATGTTTTGTATTCCGAGCAACAAGTCATACTCACAATGAAAAAATACAATTACTTTGAGTATTTATAAGCCAGCTACTGTAAAGATTTTCTCAAACTTCGGCATACCTCGGGGTCAGCTGGAGGGTTTGTCAGAACACAGATCACTGAGCTCTACGCCCAGAGTCTCCAACTCAGTAGATATTTCAACAGAGCCTGAAAATTTGCATTTCTAACAGGTCCAGGTGATGCCCAGGCTGCCAGTCCTGGGGCCACACTTTGAGAGCCACTGTTACACAAGATGTTTTACATTTATCATTATACTTGATCTTCATAATCCTTTAAGGTAGCTAATCCTCCTCCTCGAGTGTAGTCAGTGACACTGAGGCTCACAGAGCTGAAATAACTTGACCAAGTTTCCACTCTTGTAAGTAGAAAGTGCAAGATGTGACTTGGCCTCAGCTAAACCTTTGCTCTTCACTACTAGGATGACTGTGTATATTGATTAAGTCGTGATATACAACAGTTCATTACTTATTGATATAAAGGTCCCCTTTCCCTTTGTGTAAAAATTTGATCAAATTCTAAAACCCTGCCTGGCTGGTGTAGCTCAGTGGATTGAGCGCAGGCCTGCAAACCAAAAGGCTGCTGGTTCGATTCCCAATCAAGGCACATGCCTGGGTTGCAGGCCAGGTCCCCAATGGGGGCCATGTGAGAGGCAACCACACATTGATGTTTCTCTCTCTCTCTTTCTCCCTCCCTTCCCTTCTCTCTAAAAATAAATAAATAAAGCCTAAAAAAAACCCTGTGCAAGGATACAGGAATTTCTGCTTTGGGACAATTATTCTTTAAAAAAATAAATTAATTAAAAAAAAAATAAATCCCTGACTCCAGGGACATTAATGTATTTGTCACTCTTAAAGGAAGTTTGTTCCAGCTCAAGACAAGAATGAATCTTTCCTAATAATTGAAGCCCCAAATCAGAAGCATAACAACAGCAAGGGATACAAGAACGATGGTGACACAAGAGCCACAGCCAACCCCCAGGGAGGCTGACATACATTGACTACTTTCCTCTTTGAGGCCCTAGCTGAGTCTTCCCTGCAGGACCTCCACCTTTCCTCACTGCTTGCCTTGATGGGCTAGGTGACATTCTGATTATTTCCTAAGGCACTCAGTGAGAAAGAAAAAGAAAATAAACAGAAGGACTACAGCACTTCCACAGAACAGCACTGGGCACACTTAATGCCCAGAAAGTTCTAGGAAACCAGGCTTCCAAGTCTTTTCCTGTGACCATACTGCCCTCTAGGGACCACTGCTTTCCAGACAGAAGAAAAGTACGGTGCCTTTGCTTTTCTGCCAAGATCAATGCTGCTCAGTTCCAAAAACAGGGTGACTCAAGAATCATGGTAGCATGACCTGAAAGATTCAGAGAGATCTGCCTGTTGAGACAATGACCTGTGTGATACCACCCCCTTCCATTCTCTTTCCCCAAAAATCTAGAATCTTCGAGTGTGTCTATCCCTGTCTACTCTGATTGTCAGGCCACACCTAGAATTGTTTGCTCAACTGCACATCAGACAAAAGGAAATATAAATGCATGGGACACATGAAAAAAAATATTGTGGTGGGAAAGGAAGACTCAAAACCACGGACTATGGTTAAAGGAATGATATTTAGACAGGAAAAGACTCAGGACACTTAAAGCTTCTTCAAATATGTCAAAGGTTGACCACATTTCCAAAACAATGGCCTATAAGAGGTGAAGGGGTATTCCCTGCAGAAGGGTTCTAAGGGCATATATAGTTTATGAATTTGAGTAAAACAAAGTCTCACTGATTTCTTTAATGTAGGACTTCTCAGAACCTTTAATATATTGTATTATAGGCCTTGTGAATTTCCAAAGTGGGTAAAGGTCTCCACAGTTTGCCAAACCTATTTAGTAAGAAACTCTCTCCCCCCATGAATATCTTCCATTTTTTCATAGGATACCATGTTCCTAGAACACACACTGCGACTCACAGATATTTACAAGATTCTTGTGTTCCGATATGCAAATTTGGACAAACTTGACAATAACTGTGCTGCGAGGCTTTGTTCTGCGCAGTCTTAAGGGAGCAATAAAAATAAAATAAATTGCTATAGCACTTCACAGTTTGCGAGGCACTCCCTGTGCAGTCTCTCATTTGATCCTCACAGCAATCCTGTGAGGTATGCCGACCAGCAACCCTATTATTTAAAATTAACATATCTGAGCCTCCAATTAAAGTCCTCTCTGAGTTTACTGTGTATTTTTCTGAACCAAAGAAAGGATGAAGCTAGCAAATTTTCCATCCCTGCAAGTATTTGAGCACTGTCTGAAGTCTACTTAATAGCCAAACTGCTAGCTTTTATTAAGCTCTTAACTTCCTGTACTCATCTCATTTAATTCTCACAAAAATCCTACCAGGTGGAAACTATTGTTATTCTCATTCCAGATAAGGAAAACAAGGCTTTAGACAGAAGGGTAGCAACACATGCTAGGTCATATAGTTAGATTTACTTTAATCCTGAGCCACCTGTTAAACCATAAGACCCATTTCAGGGAAGCTCTAAATATTAAAGGGGGATTGGTGATGGATGAAGTTGTGATGCTCTCTGAATCTATATCTTATGCAGGTTTTCTCTGCCTGTGCCCCTGCCCCTTTCCTTCCCTTTTCCCTTCCCCCACCCCAGCCCAAAAAGTAGGCTCGGTTCCAGCAAAATACTGGCCAGAAACAAGCAGAGCCGATGTCTCTAATTATCTACTCCAGGATGGTTGGCAAAGAGTGTAGTCTCCCATATAACTCTTTTTTGTGTGTGTAATTATTGTGAGCAAGTTAAAGTTACTTTGGGAGACTAGATACAGAAGGATGCACCTGCTTCTTCTAGGAAAACAGTGACAGCAGCAAAGCCCTAATATTCACAGTGTTGGGTAGAAGATCATTCTGTCAACCCCTTCTAATTATAATCTGAGATGTTAATTAGTCTTATAGTTATGTTGTTACCTGCACTTCTCACTTCTTTGTCTGCTTCATAAAAATTAAAATAAGGAAACCAAAAAACTTTCAAACATTTTAATGGCAAAAGTTCAGGGGCTATACAGGAGGAAGTGATTATAGATTATATTCAATTTAGAATTTGTGTTTCAAAACAATAAATTCTCATGACTCGTTAAAGGTAACCCTGAATAATTAACCATCCAAGCGCATCTGAATTAGTAGGTCTTTATCCACCATCTTTCTTTTTATAAGATTATCAAATGTGTTATTACAAATAGTAACGAGAACCACAAACTCAGAAAAACCACACCTAACTATGAATTTTATACTTAATCATGTATTAGTTTGCTAGGGCTGTCATAATAAAATACCACAGACTAGGTGGCTTATACGATAGAAATTTATTTCCTTGTAGTTCTAGAGAATTGAAGCCCGAGATCAAATATCAGCTAGGTTGGTTTCGTCTGAAGTTTCCCTCTCCTTGCCTTTTGGATGACCACTCTCTCATCTTCGTCTTCACATGGTCCTCCCTCTGTGTATGCTCGTGTCGTGACCCCCTCTTCGTTTAAGGACACCAGTCATATTGGATTAGGGCTCACCCATATGACCTCATTTACCACAAGCACCTCTTTAAAGGCCCTAACTCTAAATGCTGTCACATCCTAAGGTACTGGGCGTTAGCACTTCAACATACAGGCTCAGGGGAAGGGGCACAATCCAGCCCATAATATGAACTTGAAAAAGGGGCACAATTCAGCTCATAACAATTCCCAGTATTTACTCAGCATCAACCATGTATGTAGGACTGAAGATGCAATGCACAGCAGGAAAGGCAAAGATCCTGCCCTCTTGGATCCTAAAGTTTGGTGGAAAACCCAAAAATAATACCTAATACAGCACTTGGCAGCTGGTTATCATAGTCATAAACAAAGTTGTAGTGGCAAGCAAAGCCACAGTTGATGTCATGCTCGTGGTCTTTTATTAATAGTAACCTTATTAGAAAGCATTAGTGTTTTATTAGTAGTATCCTCATTAGAAAGCTAATGCTCCAGTAGTGAGAGAGATGCTCAGCTTTTCTTTTACCATCAACGCTTAAAGAAAGGATTGAAGAAGATCAGCTGGTTGCTCAACCAAGCAGGCGCCTCTGAAAACTCACCCTGACCACGAGGATGTTTCCTCTTGCTTCTTCTCTTAAGAAGAAGTACGTCACACCTGACTCAGGATTCCTGCTCTAACACTATTTTTGTATGGGAAGGCTAGAGAGACCCTAGAGGCCAGGAAGACTGTTAAACAGCAATACATTGGGAGTCACTGCACCTGCATTCGAATCCCACCTCTGTTACTAATTTCTTGATATTGTGTATGTCACCCCAGGCCTCAATTTCCTTATCTATGAATGAGAGGACTAGAGCTTATCAATCTTTTCAAACTGTGTTCTGAGGCAAGAGTGCAGGTTGTCTACATGCATAAACTGCACAACTGCACATGGCGACCCTGCCCTGCAGGATTCCCAGGGGTTCCTTGGAAATAACTTAGGGCCATTGGAAAAGGGAGAAAATCAGTTAGCTACCTTGGCTTCAATCAGAAATTCTGTTTCATGTGCCTCATACCTTGCATTTATGCATCCAATTTTGTGAGGTTACTATAGCTAAATAGCTTTGAAAACCACTAATAACTCAAAAGCTGATTTCATCATTAATACCCCAGTTAGATGACTCTATGCCCTAAAACCAGAAGTCCAGGCAGATGGGGCCATTCCCAACAGCCACTCTGGGTTTAGGGTCAGAGACTGCTTCCCATGCACTGGACTTCACTCTCTCAGAGATGAGTGACATGGCTGTATTTAGGAAGCAAGAAAGAATGTCATGTTGCCAAAGAATGATGGGGAAAGGGAATGAAGGATGGGAAAAGGGAATATCACACTGCCATCTAGGAAAATGACATTCCAACTTTTTGCTTATATTTTTAAGGCAGTTATAGAATCTCCCCTCATTAAACCTTCTAAATTCATTCCCCTTCTTCACTGCTTAGAGTTTTATGACACTTAGCACTGTCACAAACTGCCTGAATTGAGGAATCTCACATTGCTATTTATTTTTAGCTCTCCTTGCTTACATTTTCATTTCAGACTCAACTGAGGGTTTTCTATCCTTTGCGGTCTTAAATTCGCAAAAATAATTGGGTCTTTGGGCACAAAATTTGAAGCCTGCCAGTCTCTTCAAGTGAGACCCTTGTGGTTGATACATGGAAGCCTCTTTGTGATTCAGTAAACATTTACTAAGCACCTACTGTATATTCCGTGCAAGTACCTGTTCAGGAACTCTAGAGCTTTCAAGAATGAATCTGATAAAGGGTTGGAGGTAAAGCTGGGTAGAAGGAGACAAAGAGGAAAATTTTGGAACTGTAATAGCATAAACAATAAAATATAATTTAAAAAATAAAAACAAAAACAAGAAACAGTAATCTTATATGGATCCTGCCTTTAAAGACAAAAGCAAAGATGGTGGGGGAGTGGGGAGAAATTCAATAGGCCTCACTCCAACCAAGCTGGAAACCTCCCCACTACAGCCTACATGAATGTGGTTAGTGAGAGATAATCTTCCTGGAGGATAATCAGTGACATCAAACAGAAAACCACGGTGCACTACTCCAGGAGGCATGTGATATGGGTCCACAACACCCAGAATGCCCAAGGTTCTTTCCCCACCAGGAAACATCATGCAGAAATAATCTTAAGATAGACTTTGTAGACACCCAAAATAAGAATCCCCCAGTTCTGAAAGACTCCCTAAGACATGAGGCAGGGTAGTGGGGACATGCCAGTTTTTTTTACATAATTATGATTTAGGTTGCTATGCAGAAGAGAGCTTAATATACCAGACCTGGGACTGCTATCCTTAGAAAGACCTGCTACAAAGACCCCAAATAGCCTCAGTAATCTTGGTAAAGAATTACAAAGTAGGATGTATCATGCTTCCTGATATCAAACTATACTACAAGTCCATAGTAATCAAAACAACATGGTACTGGCATAAAATCGGGTATATAGATCAATGGAACAGAATGGAGAGCCCAGAAATAAACCCACATTTTTATGGTCACTAAGTATTTGACAAAGTTGGCAAGAACATACAATGGAATAAAGACAGTCTATCCAATAAATACTGTTGGGAAAATTGAACAGATACATGCAAAAACAGAAACTAGACCACCTTCTTATACCATTTATAAGAATAAACTTAAAATGAATTAAACACAGAAATGTAAGACTTGAAACCATAAAAATCCTAGAAAAAAACACAGGCAGTAAAATCTCAGACATTTCTCATAGCAATATATTTTTCTGATATATCTCCTTAGGCAAGGGAAACAAAAGAAAAATTAAACAAATGGAACTATATCAAACTAAAAACCTTTTGCACAAACTAAAAAACCTTAAAATGTTTTAAAAACCATTAATAAAATGAAAAGATAACCCACTCAATAGGAAAATATATTTTCCAATGATAAATCTGATAAAGGGTTAATATCCAAAATTTGTCAACTCAAACAACTCAACACCATAAAACAATAACCCAATTTTAAAAAAATGGACAAAAGACCTGGATAGACACTTCTCCAAAGAGGACATACAGATGCCAATAGACATTAGAAAAGATGCTCAATGTCACTAATCATCAAAGAAATGCAAATTAAAACCACAATGAAATATCACCTCACACCTGTCAGAATGGCTATCATCAATAGTATTGGCAAGGTTGTGGAGAAAAGGGAAGCCTCATGCACTTTTGGTGGGAATGCAGCTTGGTGCAGCCACAATGGAAAACAGCATACAGTTTCCTCAAAAAGTTAAAAATGGAACTGCCTTAGACCCATTGATTCTACTTCTGAAAATATATCCAAAGAAACACAAAATACTAATTCAAAAGGATATATGAACCCCTATGTTCATTTCAGTGTTATCTATAATAAGATTTGAAGCAGCCCAAATGCCCATCAGTAGATGAGTTGATTAAAAAAAACTGTGGTATATTTACATGATGGAATACTATTCAGCCATAAAAAAAGAAGGAAATCTCACTTCTTGCGACAGTATGGATGGACTGGAGGGTATACTATTAAGTGAAATAAGCCAGACAAGGAAAGACAAATACCATATGATTTCACATATGTGGAATCTAATGAACAAACAAAATAAAAATAGACTCAGAGATACTGAGAACAGACTGACAGCTGTCAGAGAAGAGGGGACAGGAGGCTGGGTGACAAACATGAAGGAATTATGAGAAAGAAAAAAAAAAGACACACACAACAGTATGGTGATTGCCAGAGGGAAAGTGGGTGGGGGATAAATGGCGGCAGAAGGAGACTTGACTTTGGGTGGTGAACACACAATGTGGTATGCAGATGATACGTTATAGAGTTGTACACTTGAAACCTGTATGGTTTTATTCACCACTTGTGGAGGAACATTGTGTGCAGAGCCCCCTGTCCACCACGGATAAGAATAAAACTACCAAGACATGATCTGCTTGGGGAGGAGAAGTGGTCAGTCTCTAAAAGGAGAAGGACCAACCGCCCTTTCATCAATGGCTTTTATTAGGTTCGTAACACACAGGAATACAGGTAAAGCTCATCAATCGATGTCAGAGAGCAAGGATCAAACAATAGATAACATTTCAAAGAAATCTGAGGGCTTAATCTGAGTCAGTGTCTGTCAGGTAAGGGGGTTGCAAAAACTTTGGGAGACATAGTCATTTCCTGTTCCGACCCTTATCATATGAATGAAAGCACTCTTAGCAAAGCAGGCTTCACAGGACTTAACGAATTCTTTCTTATGCCTGATCACCCCAGGGAGCCCGCCCTTTCCAGCACAGGGCTGCACCGCCCCCCTGTCATAAGTTTTTAGGCCTAAATGGATTAGAGCCAAAAAGCGCTTCTCCCAGACAGAAATGGGGACTCAGGCTATGTCAGAATAACCAGGGAGCGAGGGTCACCCCCTCTTTGCTGCAGCCCCTGAGTCCTTCCTTGAGGGCCTCCCAAGTGGTCATGCCTGGCTTGGGTTGCCCCCCTTCTGAGGGGTCTTACCCATCATTGACTAACTGACCAAGCATTGGGAGCCAGAGATGGATGAAACAGAAGCAGCACTTCTGCCAGGGAGATAAGCTTTGTCTCCTTAGTGGCTCACAGTCCAGAGGTCACTCACTCAGCCTTAGCCATGGGGGGTGGTTACAACTCCTGAAACGAGACAGAGTGGTTCCCAAGAACGAATGTCACCCCAATAAATTCAATTTTTAAAAAAACTATGGATGAAAATAAAAAGAAAGAAAGACCTGCTTCAAAGTTGGCCCTTAGCTAGCATCTGAGAACATGGATTGCAGGAGGGTTCCCACCATTCCCTAACTGATAAGAGGAGCTGAATGTGCCTAAACTGTCTGTACAAACCATGTAGTTTATGCTGAATACTGTTCTCCTTCTGAGACCCTGAAATTTTTTGCCAGTGTGCTTTCCTGATAAATAATGTTCATACATGGGTCACAATTCAATGTTGGAGGAATTAAGCATGTCCTGGGACACTCCACAGGGAGAGGACTCTTGGGAGCTTGTGCCTGGTTTCCACCACACTCCATGCACCTTTTCATTTTATTGATTTTGCTTTGTATTCTTTCTCTGTACTTAATCTTAGTTGTAAATAAAACTTTATGCTGAGTCCTTAGGCATCCTTCTAGCAAATCAACAGATCTTGGGGACCCACAACATGGTGACCCTACCCAAAATCCCAAAATTCACTGCCTGCTCTGAACCTCTGTCCTAAAATACTTCCTGGAAGTGTGTCCCCTTACCCCGTACACAAACACACTCTCACACACACACATATTCTCTTCTCTGACATAGCCAGGATCTATCTGGTCCCCTGTATCACACACCTCCCCATGGCTGGGGGCATTTGTCCATTGCCAGAAAGCTCAGCTACTCCAAAGGCTAAAAGCCAATTCTTTCCCTGACCAATTTTTAAATCTCTGATTCAACCAGTCATGAGATTCAACATGAAGCTCTTCTTCTTGCTATTCATGCTCTGACTTCATATTCCAGTCTTAACCAAAGGCCAAGATTCTACCTCGTCACTCCAATTTTATCCCTGAACCTCTGTCTTGACAATATTCTGTCCCTCTGGAGTTCTGCTTTGATCGTTCCACTGACCAGCAGCACCACCATTCACTCTAACTGTGCTTCTGAGATATTGACATTGCATGAGCATTCCCATAGTCTTGGAAGCAAAACAAAAACAATAGAAATACAGTAAAACAAACTGAGCAGAAAGGAACACACAGAGCTACATCCTCAGTGGCCTTAAGTTATTGATTTAATTAGGTTATGCATTTTACCTTGAATACTTTTGATGTTGTCACTGGCTTTTGTGGATAAGGAAATATATCTGGAATAAAGCACCCTTCTCTACAATACTACAGTTTTTAAAATGACTATTTAAAGGTTACATACAATAAACCAGCCATGTAATTGTTGGGGTTTGAGATGCAGTGAAGGTCATAGACTTTGGTCTTCTGTACTCCTCTTATTCTGTATGATATCAGAATCATCAAGGACTTCCTGTCAAGATGGAGGTGTAGGTAAACATGCTTCACCTCCTTGTGCAACCACAGAAAAGAATTACAACTAGACCTTAAAACAAATAACACACAGAACCATCAGGAAATCAAGCTGTATGGAAGGGCCAACTTTAATGCAGGTCTTTCTTCCTTTTTATTTTCATCCATAGTTTTTTAAAAAAGTGAATTTATCCTGACAAACAAGGATTTAAAGAAGCCGCATTTATCCAAACAAATAGGAGGGTCAGAGACACAGAGATGAGCATAGAGGTGGGGAGACAAGCGTGGCACAGAGAGGCAGCAGCTGCAGAATAGGCAGCCCCACATTCACATGTGGTGATAAAAATCGGGAGGGATACCTCAGGAGCAAGCAATCCCAGCCCCAGGCCAGATCACACAGGCAAGGGTTCCAGCACCAGGAAGATAAAGCCCCATAACTTCTGGTTATACAAACAAGTGAAGGTAGGGGCAGTGCAAGAAACTGCCAGATTTTCAGGAGATTCCACTTAAAGGGCCCACAGGGACTTAAAACATACACAGACCAACTCCCTCTGGGATTTAGCACCCAGGCAACAGGTGAAAGGTGCCAGTCACACAGAGTGAGTGCCAGGCAAACCTCCAGAAGCCAGGCAGTGGCACTATCCCCATTCCAAGACCATCCCCCACACAGAGCCCCAAAACAGTGAAGCAGGTTGCCCCACCCTGGTGATTACCTAAGGCTCCATCCCACACAATTTACAGATACCTTTTCCATAGTAGGCCACACTACTAAGACAGGGAGCCAAAGCAGCTCCACCTAATACACTGAAATAAACATACAGAGGTTGCCAAACTGAGGAGACAAAGAAATATGGCCCAAATAAAAGAACAGAACAAAACCCCAGAAAAGGAACTAAACAAAACAGAGATAACCAACCTATCACATGCAGAGTTCAAAACACTGGTAATCAGGATGCTCAAAGAACTCTTTGAGTACGGCAACAAAATACAGAAGACCCAGGAAAGAATGAAGGTTACACTAAGTGAAATAAATAAAAATCTATAGGGAATCAACAGTGGAAGGGATGAAGCCAGGATTTAAATCAATGATTTGGAACATAAGGAAGAAATAAACATTCAACCAAAACAAAATGAAGAAGCAAGAATTCAAAAAAAACAAGGATAATGTAAGCAGCCTCTGGGACATCTCCAAATGTACCAACATCCAAATGAATCATAGGCATGCCAAAAGGAGAAGAGGAAGAGCAAGAAATTGAAAACTTAATTTAAAAAATAATTAAAGAAAACTGTCCTAATTTGGTGAAGGAAATAGACATATAATTCCAGGAAGCACAGAGAGTCCCAAACAAGTTGGACTCAAAGAGGACTATACCAAGCACATCATAATTACATTACGCATGATTAAAGAGAAGGAGAGAATCTTAAAAGCAGCAAGAAAAAGGGAGACGGTTACGTACAAAGGAGTTCCCAGAAGACTATCAGCTGATTTCTCAAAAGAAACCTTGCAGGCAAGAGGGTGTAGGACAAAAGTATTCAAAATCATGAAAGGCAAGGACCTATATCCAAGATCACTCTATCCAGCAAAACTATCATTTAGAATGGAAGCGCAGATAAATCAAGTACTTAGCAGTACTTTTACTTCCCAGACAAGGTCAAGTTAAAGGAGTTCATCATCACTAAGCCATTGTTACATGAATTATTAAAGGGACTTATTTAAGAAAAAGAAGACTGAAACTCTGAACATTAAAATGGTGACAAATTCACAACTATCAATAACCGAATCTAAAAAAAACAAACTAAGCAAACAAGTAGAAAAGGAACAGATTCATAAATATGGAGATCATTTGAAGGGTCATCTGCTCAGAAGGGGAAGGGAGAGAATGAGGGGAAAGGTGCAGAGATTAATTGGTAGGTACAAAATAGACAGGGAGATGTTAAAAATAGTATAGGAAGTGGAGAAGCCAAAGAATCTATATGCACAACTCTAGGACATGAACTATGGTGGGGGGATTGCTGGGGGGAATAGGGATATCGGGCATAGGGGAGCAAAAGGGGAAAAATTGGGACAATGGTAATAGCACATTCAATAATATGTGTTTTAATAAAAAATACATTAGAATACAAGAAAAGAATTATCAATCATCCATCTAAGATCTAAATGTGAACATTCTATTTCCTTTATACACTGTGATAATTGTGGTAGAAAATAAAGAAAGAGGAGGAATGAGCAAAGAGAAAAATAGGTACAGGGGTTAGACACTGTCAAAATTATGACTATCACTAAGCACACGTATGGACTAAAGGATCTTGAGAATGACAACAATGGATTCTAGACAGCAAAAGAACAGAGATCAGTTCTTTTTCCTTATGGATCATCACTAATGGACTTCCGCTTCCTTATTTTCACTGTTCAGTGTTACTAATTAAGCCCTATTTTTCCCCCTCTTTGTAAATAATCCTATAATTTAGGTATTCTGCTAGCAGGTACTGGTAATCTACCAGAGACATCTAAACCCCATTATTTGGGACATGGAATTACAATGAAAACATTTTGTTAAAGTCATCTGCTTTGACAATGAAATTAAATATATGTGTATATGTACTCAAAAATATATATACATATTTTCAAATATTTATTCAAAAATAATATTCAAATAAATATTCCATATATATCAAATCTTGATGAAACATATATTAAATCACTCTTTCTAGAGCAACTATAAAGTCAGTCGACTCTAAAGTATAAGTTAGTAACTTTCCTTTATGCACTTACTCTTTGACTAAAACATTTCCTTTGAATTCACCCTGATCCACAGATCAGAGTCATAACCCCAGACCCTACACATCACTTGGGGATTAAAGGAAGCTCTTAGTTTCAAGAACTCGAAAGTCCCTTCTCTTCATTGCTAGCTTGCACTGCCAAGTTCCACCTACAGGTAAACTCTTCACCTTTCTAAGCAGTTTGAGTTAATCAAAGAAAAATCCTTACTTTGTAGTTCTAACACACACCTGATCAACAACCAGAAAGGTTCGTCCCACTCCCTCCAGCTCTTTCCCAGGACATACCTTACATAGTTTTCCCCTTTGGAGCAGAAAAAGAAACAAAACATCTCTCTCTTTAAGCAAGCCCTTCTTTCCCCAAGCCAAAAGGTGGTATTTCCCTCATCATATTATTTGTATGGGAACTCACTTCAACATCAATCCCAGTATCTTCCCCAACTCCCTTCTTTAAGGAGTGATTAAATCTGAACATAACACTGAGTTCAGAACCTTTAGTTTTACTTAAAACCCATTTTAAATATAAAGTGTTCCAATTAATGATAAATAATTCCTTTTTAAAAAATTGAACTTTTAATACAAATATTTTTAATTCATAAAGTTGTAATTAAACTTGAACTTTGGATTTCACAGTGACAGACTTGAATATAGATAGTCCTTACTAACTCTGTGACCTTAACAGTGAAATTAAATTCACCTCTCTCAGCCTTCATTTCATTATCTACAAAATAAAAAGAATAATATTGACCCTAAAATGTTATGAGAACTAAATTAAGATGTATGTAATAAGTGTTTTGTACACGACTGAGAACATGGTAAGCACAGAAAAACTGGTAGCTACAATTATCATAGTCCTACATTATATCTAATGTATGCAAATTTTGGGCAAAAGGAAATGGCTTTGAATAATTACATACAGGTGGTCATGTCAAACCAGCTGGTGACATCTCCATGCTGCATTGTCACTACAGTAACCAGAGGGGAGGTGGGAGGGGATAATGCGGGGGAAGGGTTTTCAGAAACATGTAAAAAGGAGACATGGACAAAAACCAAAGGGGGTTAGGATCAAGGGTGGGAGGTGGGGATAGCTGGAGTCCAGGGGGGCAAGGGGAGTTGTGTGGGGGGCCAGGAGGTGGGGGAATGAAGACGACTGTACTTGAACAATAAAAAAAAGAAAAGAAAAAAATCTGAATTCCAGTTCTGCCTAGCCCAAGCACCAACCACAGGCTTTCAAATAAAGCTAGAAGGATCATTCATCTGCATTTCCAGCCCAGCTAGATATCTGTTGTCAAGGAGTAATTATTAATAGCACTAGTTAAATATAGTTAATTTGTTAATTATGCAATTAGTTTGGCTTTATGCTTCAATTTCCTATAAAACTGGAAAATACCTGTCCCATATATCTCACTGACTTATGAGGAAGAGCCTAAAGTGTTATTTTTATCTTATCATGACTATAAAAGAATATTCATATTTTATAACTGAGGAGTTGCACTGTCACATGAAAGAATAAAGGACCACTATTTTTTCAGTTCATTTCTTACAAATTTTTTCTTCTTCTGGCCACAGTCTTCACACATTTTGTGATGAGCACAGATGAAAGTCCAGAGAGGCAAAATTCTGTAGTTCTTGCCTTGAAAACTAACTATGAACAATAACAGCATTTTCACACCCTCTTAGCTCACAGAACACTCACCACCACCTCCTGTCTATGCCCCAGGTAGGCACTGCTAATCAATCACAAAGATTTTACTGCACAGCCCAAAGCTGAATGCAGACTCCTCCAGACACTTTAAGCAACCACTATCAAGGAACTAGAGTTGGTACAAAAAAATAAATGTTTCCCCTCCTGACTTAGCTCAACACCTTTACTTTATAGTCAAGGGCACTGGACACTAGAAAGAAATGACCCAGTTCAGGGTGAATCTGAGAACTATACCCAGGCTGGTTCTTTTCATTACACCATACTGATAGAATACTTACCTTAAAATAGAGGTTGTCACAGATCAAAACAAAGCAGACAAAATTACATTATGAGACAAATAGTTCACTAAGAATCTGGTAAGTACATCCCACCAAAATATGATCATAAAGCAAATGAAGGGATCCAAGATGGCAGCAGATTAGGTAGAAGCTACACTAACCTCCTCCCAGGACCAAACTGGAATTACAACATATTATAGAAAAATCAACCTGAATAACTAACTGAAGACTAGGTGGAAGAAGCATTATAACCAAGGTCTTACAGAAGAAGCCACATTGAGGATGGTAGGAAGTGCAGAGGCATAAGAGGTCTGGCTGGGCTACCATAGGTGGCAGTTGAAGTTCCAGTAGGATATCTCAGCTGTGGGGTGGGTGAGGGGGTGGTGTAGGAATGATTCCTTCGGAGAAGTGAGGGATCTAAACTCCAAGCCAGGCTCCCCAGCCTAAAGGACCAGAACCAAGAAAGATGCTCACATAACAGCTAGCTATGAAAAGCAGTGAGGTTTCTATCAACCAGGGAGAGACGACTAAAGAGGCAACCACCCTCTTAAAGGGCCAATGCACAAAATTTTGTTTGCAGCCACTTACCCTGGACTCTGGCGGAAGGAAGGCAGGGCACCCCTATGTTCATTGCAGCATTATTTACAATAGCCAAGATTTGGAAACAGCCCAAATGCCCATCAATAGATGAGTGAATAAAACAGCTATGGTACATCACCCTGACCAGTGTGGCTCAGTGGGTTGGACATCATCCTGCAAAGCTAAATGTCACTGGTTCAATTCCCAGTCAGGGAACATGTCTGGGTTGCAGGTTCAGTCACCAGTCAGGGCATGTATGGGGGGTGGCCGATCAATGTTTCTCTCTCACATCGATGTTTGTCTTCTTCCCATTCTCTCTCCCTTCCCGTCTCTCTATCAATAAATAAATAAAATCTTTTAAAAAGCACTATCACTATTTGCAGATGACATGATTCTATATAGAGAAAATAAGGAAGACTCCACAAAAAACAAAAAACTATAAGGAATAAACAAGAAAAAAACAGCTATAGTACATTTCACAAAGGAATACTACTCAGCCATAGAAAAAGAAAAAATTTTATCCTTTGTGACAGCATGAATTGACCTGGAGAACATTATGCTAAGTGAAATAAGCAAGTCAGAGAAGACAAGTACTATATGATTTCATTCATATGTGGAATCTAATGAGCAAACTGAACTAACAAGTAAAATGGAGACAGAGAATAGGCTGACAGCTCTGCGGGAGGGTTATGGGTGGAGGGACCAAGCAAAAAAGGGAAAAAAAAGAACTCATGGACACAGACAATAGTGGTGATTGTGGGATGGGTGGTGGTGGAAGAGGGTATAGGGAAGACAAATGGTAATGAAAAAATACAATATTAAATTAATAAATAAAGCCAAAAAATGAGTCTTCTTTTCTTATTCATCAGCATCAAAGCCAAGGTATTTCCTGTGACCTACAAGGCTCTATACAATCCTCTGTGACTCCATCTCTTCATGCTCCCTACTTCAGCCACAATGGCATCCTTAGGAGCCTCCTCACTTATATGCAGCACACTCCTACCTCAGGCCTTTGCACTGGCTGTTCCCGCTGCCCAGGATATCCTTCCCCAAATAGCTGCATAGCTCACTCCCTCACCTCCCTCAAGTCATTGCTCAATGATAGCCTGGCACTGAGGTCCCTCCTAACCACCTTATGTAAAATGGCACACTTCTCATTCCACTGTTACCCCCAATATCCTTAGTCTGCCTTATGTTTCCCCATAACCCTGATTGCCTTCTAACATTCTCTATCATTGAACAGTTTACTGTGTTCATAATTTATAGTATGTTTCCTCTGAGTAGACTATAAATTCCAGAAAGGTGCATGCACTTTCACTACTACATTCTTAGCATCTAGACACTAGTGCTGGGTGTGCTGGTGGCACTCAGTACACGTTGAATTTCCTAGTTACAAGGAAGCAAGATGCACCCATAGAAATAAGGAAGATATATATGCTTGTGATGGTTTAGTACACAAACTGTCAAATAATTTTCTAATGTACTTGTCTGAGCAATGTCAGGAATTCCACTGTACTAGCTGTGAGTCAGGTTCCCTTACAAGCAGAAAAGAAATTTGAATGCATTTGCCTAAGAAACTAAGCCCTGGGGATTAGGAATGAGGTGAAAGATACTTTATCCCTTCTTTGTGTTCTCACAAAGGCAAGGGTGAGACTACCCAACAGGCACAGGCCATAAATAACCTATAATTTGTAAATTTAAACTAGAGGAGAAACTAACTGCCTGGCTGCTTTTCTTGAGCATATTTGTTTCTAGAATGAGGTTGTATCTACACTAGGCTTTTTAAAGGTGCATTAGAGACGTTAGAAAATAAGATGTCATCCTTAACTGTCTGATTCCTCTAAATGCCAAGAAGATGAAATTACCTGTAGCCACACAACCTTGCACTTGACTTTAATCTTTTTTTATATAACTCACCTTATATTTTACGTAAAGATCTTCACTTCCTAACTAAACTGTAAGAAGGAACTGCATCTGTTCTTTACTTTGTGCCTTCCCAGTTAATCCTAGGCATTCAATAGATGCTACCAAGTCATCAGTACTGATATTTGAAGATTTGCTTCCTCCTGGTTCAATGACCAGAAAGTCACAGATGTCTCTAAAAAACCTTTTTCTCAGCAAACATGGATAAAGGGGCTGTGCTAAGAAGTACACACACACACAAAAGGATAAGATCCCATCCTTGAGAAGGTCATAATGAAGCTGGGAATACAGATGTGAAAGTAAATAGACATTCTGTGGCACAATAACAGAGAAATCTCCTGGAGGGACCTAAAATAGATAGGACCCTGGGGGTTCAGGGAGGGTTTTCTGAAGTGAGAGGAAGAAATGGTGGGTGACAGAAATAAATCTATCCTTGCTATTCCTGGATTATTTCTTAATGCTCACTTCTAATCCAACATCTCTATTGGGTAATTTCCAAGTAGATCATGGAGGATCCACTTGGAAGATCTGATTTCACCACAAAAATAACCTCCCTACATTAGTTGACTGCCTTCCTCAGAAAAATGGGAATTTGGGAGCTACCAAAGCACTTCCGGGATCTCTCAGAGGCCGTAACAGAAAGGAATTGATGAGTTCAAATGAAAAAGAAAATAAGAAGACACCCAAGCCCTCCTCCTTCTTTTTTCCCTGTGTATTTTGCCCAATTATCTATTCGTTGGTTCAATTAACAAATAATTATTAAGCACCTCTACTATGTGCCTGCAGGAGATCATGATAAACAAGACCAACAAGATCCTTGACCTCATGCAGCTTTCATTACCCCCCACAATGACCAAGAATTTGCCGGGAATTTGTCTCCACAGCCTATAAAGAGATTTGTGTTATTAAGAGTTTGAAATGTATTGCCTGGAAAATTCCATCCAGCTCAATGGATATATTTTAATCTCACTTAACAGTTACCCCACAGTTCCCCCACTGCCATAAATGGTAACGGAAAGTTCCACGCTTCCGTGATAGAAGGATACTGTACCCCACACCTACTACAAAATGATCTTGGTAAAGTCAAAAATCAGTCCCTATCTGAAATAGGTGAAGAGAGTAAGCAGAAAGAAAAGTTCACACACAAAGACCATAGTATGGTGATTACCAGAAGGAAAGGGGGATGGGGGAAAGTAGAAGAGGGTAAAGGGGGATAAATGGTGACAGAAGGAGACTTGACTTGGGGTGTCAAACACACAATACAATATACAGATGATATGTTACAGAAGAGTACACTCGAAACCTGTATAATTTTATTAACTAAAGTCACCCTAATAAATTCAATACAAATTTTAAAAATCAGTCCCTATTTTGACCTTCCCAATTTAAACATGTTTCAAATAAAACGAGGACTGTTTTAGATGACCATGGAACAGAACACTTGACTACACATGGCCCTATCAAGAAATAGCTAGATGGAATTCAGAAATCATCCAGCCCTACCCCCTTCCTTTTGCAGATGAGCTCACAGAAAGGTAATGAAAAATAATTGGCTTGAGCTAAGGAAGCTGGTGAGAAAATGTTCAGTTTGGACCCCAGATCTCCTGATTGCTAAGACTGCACATTTCTACTACTCCTTCATCTTCCCTAAGGCTCCAATCCAAGCAAAATATTTTTTAAAAGTTGTATTACAACTTGGAGCTCCATTTGATAATCCTGTTGAAGTCCCAGACAGAATAATTACCTATGGGTTTGGTTGGTGGTTTGCCATCCTCTCTGCCACAAAGATAATTACATTTATCAGGCAAGCCTTCTACAGCACCCCTAAAAAGTGAAGGCCAGCCACCTGCAGCCAGCCAGCACACCCACAAAAAGTCTCTCAGCAAAGCACAGGATGTATGAGATGCCTTTGCAGAGCCACAAAATCAAAACTAATATGGCAAACTGAGTCAACCACCAACATCAATTAAATGTCCACACATTTTATCACCTTATAATTGCTTCTCGGGTGCTTTTTCCTCAGCACCACTGGTTTCTATTTAAATAAAAATTTTAATTTTGGAATAGTGCCATAATTTATTGTGCCTGTTCCTTGTGTAGTATAAAAACCAGTGTAATCTCTCTTCAAGCAAATGAGCTCATGTTGCCATGATCTGTGGTTCCCTCTGCATCCTGTTTGTGTGCTGCATCAATCAGTTTATAAATAGAGGTGAGAATGGCAGTGTTTACAAACAGAATTTGAAATGGAGGATGAGGCAACCACCAATAGATCTGTCTGGAACTTTCAGCATTGGTTACTTTCATCTATCAGAAAAACAAAGGCGCTAAAATTATCCATGCCTGTGGCAGAGAGGGAAAGCTTCCATTCAGAGATCATGACACAGGGCAGCTGGATGCTAGGTGCTGCCATGTCTGTAATGGAGGATACACAGGGGTAATTATCAAGGGTTTGAAGGGTGTGGAGGGACCTGCTAATGAAATTGCTGTTTCAGGAGGGAAAGTCACAGAGATATGGTAGATAGAGGTACATGAGGGCTATGAATTTTAAGGTTTTATCCTAGCCCTGCTCCCCATCACTTGAATTTCTAGATAAGCAGGAAGTTCCCTGATGGGCACCACACACAAGATTATGTATTGGACTTCTTTATACACTTGGAACTGTGCTAGGCAATGTGAAATTGGAAGAGAAGACAAACAACTTCCAGTCAAGATGGCAGTGTAGGTAGACATGGCTCACCTCTTCGCACAATCATATCAAAGTTACAACTAAAATATTAAAAAAAAAATCACTCAGAACTATCATTAATCTAGTTGAGTGGAAGTCTTACAACTACAGGATTAAAGAAACTATATCCATCCAGATGGGAAGGAGGAGCGTAGATGCCGAATAGGCTGGTCCCTCACCGATGTGTAGTAGATAAAAATTCAGGAAGGATATCTCAGGAGGGAGGAGTCCTAGCCCTACACCAAGCCCCCCAGCCCTGGGTTCCAGTGCCAGGAAGATAAATCCCCACAAATTCTGGCTGCAGCGACCAGCAGGGATGAGTCAATGAAAGAAACTTCTGAAGCCCCGAGCACTTCCTCTTAAAGAACCCACTCATGGACTCACCTACTCAGACTAACTCCCTCTGAGCTCAAACACTGGAGTGGCAGTTCGAAAGGCACCAGTGGCATATGAGGATGAACTGAAATGTCTGGCATCAAGATGAGCAGAGGCCATTGTCCCTTTTCTCAACCCTCCCGGACAGAGCTGGCAAGGCAGTACCATATCTGAGACTCCATCAACCTGGTTAACACTGTTTGACCCGCCTTGGACATCCCCAGAGACTGCACGTCACTCAACTTACCGGCCCACCCAAGCTGCTTTTCCATATGAATGTCTGGTCTTGGCTCATGCTTCACAACTTCCTAAATCCTATCAATCAACAGCTGGCCTCAGTGAGCCCCAGGCCAAGTTCTAGCAGCAGCCAGCCTAGATTCACAGCTTGGCTTCACCTGGGAATCTCCAAGCGCAGCACAAGTAGCAGCCATCTCAGACTGCTTTAAAGCTCAGGTAGGGTGGCCCCAGGGAGGAAAAAGATCGGGGCCGACCTTGGCCTGTACTACCCAGGAAACCACGGGGCCAGTGCACCCAGTAGACAGCTACAGTTAGCTACATGTTGGAGCACCACCACTTGACCCCTGCACAGCTGATTCTCCGCAGAGGTCAGAGGTTGGTGGTAAGTGGTCCCAGCCAATCCCTGCAGCTGACTGGCCTGGATAAATCCCTCCCATCAATCTGCCAATAGCAACCGAGGCTCAACTACAAGAGGAGGATGTACTCAACCCACACCAAGGGCACACCTCAAGTACCCAGCTGGGGTGATAGGGAAGGCTGTGCCACTGGATCCTACAGGACACCTACTACATTACACCACACTACCAAGACACAGAGTCAAAGCAGCTCCACCTAATATATAGAAACAAACACAGGGAAGCTGCCAAAAGAAGGAGAAAAAAAACATGGCCCAAATGAAAGAACAGATCAAAACTCCAGAGAAAGAGCTAAATGAAATGGAGATAAGCAATCTATCAGATGCAGAGTGTAAAACACTAGTGATAAGGATGCTCAAAGAACTCAGTGAGGACCTCAACAGCATAAAAAAGATCCAGTCAGAAACAAAGGGAACACTAATTGAAATAAACAACAATATACAGGGAAACAACAGTAGAGTACATGAAGCTGAGAATCAAATCAATGATTTGAAACATTAGGAAGTAAAAAGAAAAACAATCAGAGCAACAAGAAGAATAAAGAATCCAAAAAAAATGAGGATAGTATAAGCAGTCTAAGGGAAGACTGCAAGAGGTTCAACATTCGTATCATAGGAGTGTCAGAAGGAGAAGAAAAAGAGCAAGAAATTGGAAATCTATTTGAAAAAAATAATTAAAGAAAACTTCCCTAATTTCATGGAGGAAATAGACCTGCAAGCCCAGGAGGAAAAGAATGCTCCAAACAAGATGAGTGCAAAGAAGCCCACTCCAAAATACATCATAATTAAAATGACAAAGCTTAAAGATAAAGAGAATCTTAAAAGCAGTAGAGAAAAGAAGTTCCTTACCTAAATGGAAGTTCCCATAAGACCATCAGCTGATTTCTCAAAAGAAACTTTGCAGGCTACAAGGGACTGGCAAGAAGTATTCAAAGCCATGAAAAGCAGGGACCTACAGCCAAGATTGCTCTACCCAGCAAAGATATCATTTAGATTTGAAGGGCAGATAAAGAGCTACCCAGACAAGAAAATACTAAAGGAGTTCATAATCACCAAACCATTATTATATTAAATGTTAAAGAGATTTATTTAAGAAAAAGAAGAAGATCAAAACTATTAACAATAAAATGTCAAAAAATACAGATATATCAACAATTGAATCTAAAAAACAAGCTAAGCAAACAAGAACAGAGACAGAATCATGGATACATAGAGCGCTTTGATGATAGCCAGATGGGAGAGGGTTGTGGGGAAATGGGTGTAGAGGTGAGTGGATTAAGTACAAATAGGTAGTTACAGAAGAGCCATGAGTATGAAAATTACAGTATAGGAAATGGTGTAGCCAAAGAACTTATACACATGACCCATGAACATGAACAATGGTGGGGGTATTGCCTGAGGGAGTAGGGGTTGCTGGGTGGTGGGGCAGTGAAGGGGGGAAATCAGGACAATCATAATAGCATAATTAATAAAATATAATTTTTTACAAAAGTAGAAGACAGAGAAGACCCCCACCCTCATTAAGCTGACATTCTTGTGAGGGAGACATCCTATGAACAAATAGATAAGTAAATAAAATGAGAATTCCAGCATGTGATAAGGGCTATGAGGGAAAGAATTAAGATGATGCAATGTAGAATGACTGGGCAGGGGGGTGAAGGGAAGCTATCAACAATCAAGGATGATCACTTGGAGGAGGTGACACTTGAGCTGAGATCTGAAGGATGAGGTCAAACCATGTGAGATGAGCCATAAGCAACATTCCTATGAATGTTAAGGGGTACTCCACTGTGCTTATTAAGTGCCTGGGACTATACTCAGTTTCAACTTCTCTGCACTCTCCACTAACTTTCCACCATTCACATTTTCTCTTTCTTCACACTAGTATGGTTAATTGGCAATTATATGACAACACAGTTCCTAAACACTTCAGGCCTACATACACTTTATTCTTCACAATAACTCCATGGGTAGGTATAAGCCAGTGTCCCCCACTCCTGCTTTATAGAAGAGGAAACTGAGGCACCCAGAGTCTGAGCTATTTGCCCATGGTCTGACATCTAGTAAATGAGAAGCTGGCATTCATGTGTCTTCTGCTGGAGCCTGAGCTCTTCATCCTGAACCATGCTCCCTCTCAAGGGTATGTCTCAGCACAGTACAAAAGGCACAAGACTAGAATTCAGACAGATACCTCCCAAAAGCTGGCAATGTCATCTCAGACAAGTCATCCCATCTCATATTTAGTCTTCTCAATTGTGAAGTAACCATAACAGAAACCAGTCCCAAGTACTTCAAACGTGATCATCAGTCTGCAAGCACCTTGAGAAGCAGATATCCCTTGTAAAGTAGTACCATCACTGTGATTTCCAAACTGAAGACCAGCTCAAGCCCTAAAAAGCCACAAGGTTTCTCAAAGGAACATTGCAATCCCCCATTAGAATTGCTGTTTTATTTGACATATCTATTCTCCAACCTTCAGGAAGTACAGAGAAACAGATGGAATACCTACTGACTGAGTTTTCTTAGTTGACCTTTCAAAGTTTTAGACACAAGGAGACTTCGAGACTTACCCATCTTTAAGCCTTTTCCACCCTATGGAACTAGGAATTCCAAAACTGCTCATGTCTGATCCCACCCAGGCCTCTCCATCCTAACAGCCTCTTGCAAAGAGGTGAACCATGGCAACTTCATGTAAAATAGTGAAAAGATAGTATTTTTAGCATCTTTACATCCTCCAGTCTGTACCCATGCATTTTCTCCTTTTCTTCCTGACTGCTTCCACTCCCATAACTTCCTATACACCATCTGCCTCTGTAGCACAGACTCCAAGCATTTGTGTTCTCCCCATCAGCACTCATCTTTCCTGTGTCCCATGATTCAAGCAAAGTCTGCCTAAGTGACTGGCAGGTTTGTTTAATGAGCAGATACCATTATCTTACATCCACACAGCCCTTCAAAGTTTGCAAAGTTCTTTACATCAAGGTCTGTCCAGAAGGTATCCAACCATGTAATAGAAAAAATAGAGACATTTATTGAAGAAGATACAAGACACAAGAAACATTATACATGAGACAAAGATGCCTCAGTCACCTTCAAAGTAGACACCTTGGGACTTCACACAGTTCTCCCAATTATCATCATGTCTCCTGTTGTATTTTCCTGAATCTCATTTAGTCTGACATCTCTTCCTTTTGAAAGGTGATTTTAGTTTTGGGAAAAGCCAGAAGTTACAGAGCACCAAATTTGGGTTGAGTCACCTGAGTGATTTGATGTTTCACCAAAAAACTCTTCATGAGATGTGATGCATGAGCAGGCACATTGTCATGATGAAGCTGCCAATCACCAGTTGCCCATAGCTGTGGCCTTCTGAATCATTTGAATAGTTTCCATAGAGAAATATTCAAACGTAATGCAAAATTTGAAGCAGATTCATTGCTCTACTCATTCAGTCATTTTGAATGCAACAGCTACACAGTACACACAATCACTCAATGGTCTACCTGCCCCACTGACTAATACAGTGAAGTCATCATTGTTCACTCATGTGCATTCCAGTCCACTCTCCTTGGCTGCTAGGTTACACCAATGTCACACAAACCATTCTCATTATATTAATAAAGGCTGGACTTTCTCCAGACAGACACCATATATAATCCAATTTAATAGCATGGTGGCCCTCTGTACCAAGTATTGTCATCTGATTTCACAGCTGGAGAAATTAAATCTGTGGCCAGCAGCATAGTAAATTTGAAGCCATTTATTCAAAATCACTCAGCCAGTTTGTGACAAAACTAGAGCTTGAACCAGGTCTTGGAATTCCATGTGTAGAATTCTTTCTACTCTTATCACAGTGCCACCACCAAAATCTTATTAAAAATGATATTCCCCAATGCAAGAGTTTTTAAGATGCATCCACAAACATCTGAAAGCACAACAAAATGTTAAATGGATGATTTCAAATCAGGTATTTTGGGAAAGAAAGGGTCTGTGCATTTAATACTCATCAGATTATTAAAGATACCGAAGACGCACTATTGTTAACAAGCACTGTTAATATAAGTGATGAGGTATTCGCTCCTATTCTTCCAGCCCAGGAAGGTGAAGAGTCTCATTAACATTCCAGACAGGTCAATTTCCTCTATTCATACTTAGCTGATCTCTGTTGTACAATTTCCTGCTTAGATTTAAATTGAAAATCAGGAGTAAAATTGCTTTTACTCCTATTTAAAAAATATTTTCCATTCTTTAATCACCATTCTTTATTGTATTTGAAAACTAGGAGAGGGAGGTGATCCAATAGCACAGATCTAAAAGGGGTACTAGAGTCTCCTATACATTCTCAGTACATTTTCCATATTTTTCTCAACATCCTCTCAAGGCCTTAACTCAATGGTTTTCAACTCAGCTCTAAGGAATTTAAGGACTGTACCCCCTGTGGGGTGTAGTGGGGTTGGGAAATGATAGATAATGTAATAGTCTGGGTGCTCCAAGAAATACAACCAGTAGAAGAGCCAGGCAGACAGACAGACAGACTTATTTTAAGGAACTGATTCCCACGATTACTGAGGCTGGTGAGTCAAAAATCTGCAGGGTGGGCTAGCACACAGAGAAGAATTCATGCTGCAGTTCAGGTCAGAATGCTCCCTGCCACAGGTTTTCTTCTTGCTTAGGGGAGTATTTTAGTTCTATCCGGGCCTTCACCTGATCGAATGGGGCCCACCCACACCATGGAGACCAATCTGCTTACTCAAAGTTCACCAAGTTAAAAGTTAATCTCAATCAAAAACACCCTCACAGAAATATCCAGAATAATGTTTGACTAAATATCTGGGCACTGAACCCCAGCCAAGATGACACATAAATCAATCATCATAGACAGATTCTGTCCATTACCACCCCATCTCCACCTGACCAAGAGCAGCTCACTGTTTAACGGTTTTTATGAAACTTAAGATTTTGTTTGAAAGGTGAATTCTGCTACACAATAGTAATAATAGTATTTTCTAAAGGTTTCATCTTCTACACAGGTGGCAAACACAAGGCCCGCGAGCTGAATCCAGCCTCCCACCTTGTTTTATCTGGTCTGGCACCTTGTTTCTACCCAGCAGCAGAGCTGAACTCTTGCTTAACTGTTCAGGAGTAGTGACATTTATACAGTCCTAAAATTACATTCAGCCCTTTGAAGGCAACTGCAAGGCTGATGTGGCCCCCTGTGAAAATGAGTTTGACACCCCTGATCCAAAGTAACTATGAAGGTAAAAATCTGGCTCTGCACACACAGGTTATATTTAGGATCCCGACGCCTTCAGGTATAAAGTAACCTTTTTCTAAAGATTTTATTTATTTATTTTTAGAGAGAGGAAGGGAAGGAGAGAAACATCAATGCATAAGAGAAACATCGATTGGTTTCCTCTCTCATGATCCCAACCATGTGTCCCCAGCCAGGTTCCTAGCCCACAACCCAGACATATGCCCTGACTAGGAATTGAACTGGTGGCCTTTTGCCTTGGGGAGGGACACTCAACCCATTGAGCCACAATGGTCAGGGCTAAAGTAACTTTTTTTAACCAGTTGACCCCCCATATGCTCTCAACTTCCTCCCATTGGACCTCCAGAGTACATATGGGAAATCTTCTGTAAACATAAATCTGATAATGTGAACTCCCTATGGTTTTCTCATTGATAGAGGACAGCATTTTTAAATCCTTTCTTTAGCCAACAAGGCATGGATGGTTTAGCCTCTCCTTGTTTCCAAAACATCATCTCAGATTTCTCATTCCTATACTCTTCTCATTCCAGCCAAATTGGGTTTCTCTCAGTCCCTCCTCTGCCCCTAGCTCCCTCTCACCAAAGGGCCTTTGAACATACTATTTCCTCTGGCATGAATATCTTTCCCTTCCCCTCATCACCTACTTGGCTTCTAATGAAATCTCAGTCTAAGCACCACCTGCTCAGGAAAACCCTTTTTTGCTTCCCTAGCTAGATTAAATTCCCCTATTAGAAGCTTTCATTGCACTATGTAACTCTTATCCACAGTATTTAGAATACTAACAAATTCATTTACTGGTGTGATGCATTTACAAACACACTCTCTACTCTGTCCTCAGTAACTGCCCTAGTGTTTATGTTCACAAAATATTTGCTGAATAAATAAGGCACTTTTCTCTACAATCTCTACAGCAGTAAGTAATGCTGCAGCAAGAGAAATGCATCCTAAAGAATTTTGCTCTCCAACTTGAACATTCTAAATACAGGTTGTCTAAAAGAAAAGACCTTCCCTCATCTCACTTTTATCTGCTTCCATGTTTAATCTGCCAGTTAACAAACACATCCCAGTATGCAATGTCCCATTACAAACAACTTTCAAATGTCATGTCCCATTGTCCCAGAGTTACTTTCCTTTACTAACAGTGGAGCAGATCCCACATTGTCACAGAACCAAGATAAATCTTCTGTTCTTACTTTGAAAAATCATCTCATTAATGAAATCTGTAGTGTTGAATTATGCCAAGCATCTTATTTCAATGGAGTCACAATATTAGCTCTCAGATTTAAATAACTCTTCTTAGGCAATAATGTTTTTCTCTTTCCAAAATAAGAAGGCTTATCTCAAAACTTGGGTCCATGAACTGATTCAGCTGAAGCCTTTCCTTGTGAGAGTGCAATTTATGTAGGAAAAGGACTCGCAGCATTCTTCCTCTCCCCCCAATCCCCACCATCCCCGCCTTGTCAAATCAAAGCCAAAACACTGAACTGGGCATTCAAGGCTCTAGGATGGGCGCCTATCTGCTTTGGAATCCTACCTTCCTGCTGCACCCTTTCATGTACCCAGTGAGCATCCAGTACAGACAAAATGGTTGCTCACCATTCCCTCAACTTTTCCATATTTATTAAGTATTAAATCAATTCTTGGATATAATATTTATAAAACATATGAAGTTTTTTCCATCTCTGAAAGAGGACTTTTATTTTTTTTAAGATTTTATATATTTATTTTTAGAGAGAAAAGAAGGGAAGGAGAAAGAGAAAAACATCAATGTGCGGATACCTCTTGCACACCCCCTACTGGGGACCTGGCCCACAACCCAGGCATGTGCCCCAACTGGGAATTCAACCAGCAATCCCTTGGTTTGCAAGCCCATGCTCAATCCACTGAGCTACATCAGCCAGGGGTTAAAATATATGAAGTTTTTTAAAAGGTGCTGATTAGTAAACTTCATCAAGGTTTCTCCAGCACTGTAATTATTAACTCTACTCAGGTCACATTAGTAGCCCTGATTCTCTAAACCACTTTATCCCTGCCCAGGAGGTAAGTCAAGACCTCCCGTCTTTGTAAAGCTGGTCGTTACAATGATCACTATGTTCCCAAGTACTCACTAAGCAATGGGCTCTAGCTGCTGCCCATTTTAATTTCAGGGAGAAATATTCTGGACAGTATTAGTGCCCTTCTGGATCTTTGGTACCTCCGGTTCTGTACCAAATTTTGTGGCACATTTTAATACCTCTGAAATCAGAAGCACCTTCTGATTTCTTTTGACTAGGCAATCATCATGATACTGTCCATCACTGGAGCATCAAAACTTGTAGACGGGGTTAGAGACTTGGAAGAAACACCAGAAACCATAGTTGGAGCTCTTTTAACCCCATCCTCCCAAACCCAATATTTGGGAAGGGTGGTTAGAGACAGGGGGCAATGAATTTATCAACTTCCTGAAACTGAAGTCGATAGCCACCTTGTTCTACATAATTGTAGGTCTAGCTTAAGAGTCCTGCACTAAAGGCTCAGATTTTTTTTCTGATTTTTGCACAATGCTTTATCACCCACACACTTGGAGCCACAGTGGAGAAACAAAGACAATAATGACTCTGGGTCAAAAAGTAGTTCTAAGGAGTCAGACCCTGAATAAGAAGTATAAAGAAAACTTAAGTATTCTATTTCACTGTTCTTTTCCAATGCATGATTTTTAAATACTATGTCTATTACAAATGCTCTCTTTGAATAAGTATAAAATAGAAACTCTAGAAAAAAATTTAAAGCATCAAGTCCTAGTTTAATTCGCAGTGGTTTTTCTTTCTTCATAGTTGTGATATTGTAATTTATAATAAAAAGTACACATTTGGTCTTCATCCACTGTTCCTGAAACAGACTCCTCAGTAATGAGAGCCATAAAGATGTCTTTTGTTATGTCAACGAGGTGACTTTTGAAAGCACCTAAGGATGGGGCTGGTTGCCAGGAGTACCAACCACATGATTAGAAGGTTGGACTTCAGCCTCACCCCCTACTCTCCAGGGAGGAGAGAGGGACTGAAGATCAGATCAGTCACCAATAGCCAATGGTTTAACTAATCATACCTATGCAAAGAAGCTTCCATAGAATACCAAAAGGACTGTGTTTGAAGAGATTTCAGGTTGGTGAATATGTGGAGACTTGGGGACAGTGGTGAGCTCTGAGAACTCATGGAAGCTTTATGCTCCTTTGTCACAGAACAGGTTCCAAGCTGAGGAGAGTGCTCCCCTAGCATGATCTCAGACAAGCAAATTCTGGTATCATGCAGGAAAAAAGTCAAGGCACAATACCAGGCAAAAGTGTAAATAAGTTTATTAAAGCTTAGGTCAGTGAGGGAAAAAAAGGGGCCTTTGAAGGTTAGCTCGAGACAAGCTGCTGCTGCCTGCTGCTCCCCTGGTAGCAATTCTTGTTGGAACCCTTAAAGCTTATGATAAAGAAAGCAAAAGTACAAGCCTGAGGAAAGGGGCACGGGTGTGCTCAAAGAAGTGCACACACTGGTATCATTTGTCTTGAGGGTTTTTGTCTATTTTCTATAGGCAGGAAGCTTAGGGGAGGTCCCAGGAGAGGACCTCAACTAAATATTCATTACATTCCCAGATGTGTCATTTAGTATGCTGATATGTCAAAATGAGCGTATCATGGAGTCAGGGGTCACTTTCTGGTTAGTGTCACCTTTATCTTGGATCAGTCTGGCTGTAATACCAATTAGATACAGATTACTTTTTTTTTTTTTTTTTTTGCTATCTATCCTCCCAAGGTGATTGAAAGTACCTGCTCTTAGATATCTTCGGTTAAGGAGGACAGAATTCTTGATTTATCAGCTGGCTGTTAATTACTCAGCTGCTCTGGCCATTTGTTCAACCATTTGTCTCAGTTTCCTCATTGACTTGCCAGGGGATTTTTCTAGTTTCTTACGAACCTGCCTCACTTTCTCCTTACCTTGCCCTGTGCATCTTTTTCATCTAGCTCTTCCCGAATTACATGCTTTTATAATAAACCAGTGATCTAATAAGTAAAATGTTTCTCTGAGTTCTGTGAGCTGCTCTAGGAAATTAATCCAAACCAAGGACGGGGTCCTTAGAACCTCCAATCTATACCCAGTTGGTCATAAGCACAGGAAACAACCTGGATTGTGACTGGAATCACAACTGGGGAGAGGGGAGCAGTTTTGTGGCACTGAGAATGTCTGTGAGATCTGACACTATCTCTAGGTAGACAGTGTTAAATTGAGGTGAATTGTAGGACACCCAGCTGGTGTCAGAGAATCGTTTGGTGGTGTGAGAGAACTGCCATCACTACCACTCCTATACTACTCACTCACACACACACACACACACACACACACACACGTGCACGCACACACATGAGTGCACACACACACTGTAATTGGTATCAGAATTTATTTGGCAGTACATGAAATAATGGCATATCTCATAATGGGTAGTTTCTTACATTTGATGAAACATGATATGTCTGCAGTGATTTTCCAGATTAACCATAAGTCTTTACTGAGATTGGTTAGCATATGAAGGCCTCCTGAGCCAGCCCAAGTATGAAAAGAAAATAAATACCATAGAGTTTCAGGAAGTTATAAATCTGAAGGCTCAACCACAGGATTCAATAAACCCACTGGGGTTCTCACAGCCCATGAGAGCCTCTCTCTAAATGAAACTATTCTTACTTGCACTCAGGTCTAAGCTGTGCACCTGGACTCCATTATATATCCATTTATGTGTCTCTCAATATACCTAGGACAAAGTCTTACACACACTAGGCCCTCAATGAATGTGTGTTGAGTTGACAATGCCTTCCATTGGAACTTCCTTCCCTCCCTTATTCCATTTATCTAGTATCTCTCTGCCCCAAAGCATTCATCAAGTCACTGAGATGCTAATCCTTCTTAAATGTTGCTCCTAAGCCTAGTTCGAATATTTGCAATGATTCTCTCTATGAAAGAAAGAAGGAGCTCCTACCCTCTGCAACAGCAATGGATAGAACTGGAAAGCATTATCCTGAGTGAAATAAGCCAGGTAGTGAAAGACAAATACCATATGATCTCACCTTTAACAGGAACCTAAACAACAAAACAAGCAAGCAAGCAAAATATAACCAAAGACATTGAAATAGAAAACATGCTGACAGTAACCAGAGGGGAGAGGGGAGGGAATTTCAGGGGAAAAGGGAAGGGATAACAGGAACAAGTATTAAGGACACATGGACAAAAACTAAGGGGGGTGGAAATAGGAGGGAGTTGGAGAGCGCCGGGGGGCATGGACTGGGATGGGAGTAAAAGACAGAAAACTGTACTTTAACAACAATTAAAATTAAATTAAAGTTTCAAAAAATCAGTGGGTTTCAGTTTTGACATGTAAAAAGCTTGAAAGTTGTCTCTCCTGTCCTTATAACAAAAATAAAAAGGTAGAAAGATAAAAAATCAACACATCGAAGAACTAAGGTTGTAAGCAGTCTGGAGAGACAGATGCATCCAGAAGGACAAAGATGGAGCAGAAAGCACTGAAACCATACACTACCACCAACACTTACATGGTTAATTTAGATGAGTTGCTAGAGGCTGAATGGGGACTGATATGAGAGTGATAAACTCCTCGGACACACAGTCCTGCAGGGAGGGGGCACACTTATGTGAACTTTAAATCCAGAAATCCCACCAGCTTCTCACGGTGAAGATGTATAAAAAGTTTTATATAACACGACCTAGTGGGATTTATTCCAAGTATATGAAGATGATTCAACATTGGAAAATATATGTAATCCACCATATTGACGGACTAAAGAAAAAAAAATTATTTGATTTTATCTATTGACAAAGAAAAAAGCATTTGACAAAATCTAACATTCACCCATGTTAAAAACTCTCAGCAAACTAAAAATTAAAGGTAACTTCCTCAACTTAAGGAATTTCTACAAAAAGTCCACTGCAGCTAATATCATACCCAATGGTGTAAGACTGGATGATTTTCCTCTCAAAATCAGGAACAAGGCCAGGATGTCCTATCTCACTGATCATATTAAATATCATACCATAAGTCCAGCTAGTTCAAAGGACTAGGAATAAATACAATGTTTACAGGTTAGAACAAATGTCTTTGTTCATAAATGACATGATTATCTATGTTGAAAATCCCAGGTAATCAACAAAATAGTCCTGGAACTAATAAGCAAGTATAAAAAGGTCACAGAATAAAAGCTTAATATATGTCAACTGCTTTCCCATATACCACAAATGAACAAGTAAAATTTTTAATTTTTTTAAATATTATTTACAATAGCACAAAAAATAAATGCCCAAAAATCAGGCAAAGGTGGAATAGCCACCATAATGAGAAGGTATCTTCAGAACAAAAGATGAAACAGCAACACCATAGAATACAACTGAATTTATTATTTTTATTTTTTAAGTATTTTATTTATTTATTTTTAGAGAGAGGGGAAGAGAGAGAGGAAGAGAAATAAACATCAATGTGTGGTTGCCCCTCACACGCCCCCTACTGGGGACCTGGCCTGTAACCCAGGCATGTGCCCTGACTGGGAATCAAACCGGCAACACTTTTCTTCTCAGTCCAATGCTCAGTCCACTGAACCCCACCAGCCAGGGCACAACTGAATTTACCGTAGGGTAATTTACTTACAGGAAGATTGGATTGGAGCAGAACAGATGACCCAACAATTCTGTGCATTTTATTCTCTACAACAGACCCTGTTACAGTACTCCTTTTATAATATAACTCAGGTACTATTGACTGACAGGACAAAGGAAAAAAGAATGTAGTAGCACCAGGGACCACACTTCCTGGTACTCTTGTGATAGATGATTGCTTATAGTCAATACTATTACTAGTTTGACATTTATCCTTGTTGTCATGCCATTCCAGCTATTATTAACAAAAATATGAATGGTTACATTTTAAGGAACACAGAAAATCATCAGCTAGAAAGCTCTGATATGCTTGCTAAGAACGGCGAGGTTGATCAAAGGTCATGAAACTTAAAAATGGAATGAAATCCAGGACACAGAGATGGAATGGGTTTTGTTCACATCTACATGTATACAGAATCTAACAAAATACGTATAATGTCTATAAACAGAAAACTAAAATTCTAATGAAAGATATCAAAGAAGATTTAAGTAACTAGAGAAAAATTCCATGTTCACAGAATGGAAGATTCAATATTGTTAAAAAGTCAATTCTTTCCACTTTGGCCTATAGCTTCAACACAACAAACTAATTACAAAGGTACCAACAAACTGATTCTAAGGTGTATATGGAAAAGCAAATAATCTAGAATAGCCAACTCAATACGGAAGTAGGAACAAAGTTGGCAGATTGATACGATCTGATCTCAAGACTTACTAACAAAGCTAAAGTGATCAGGACAGCATGGCATTGCAGAAAGAACAGGCACATAGATAAGTGCAAAAAATAGAGAACTCAGAAACAGATCCACATGTCTGTAGTCAACTGCTCTTTAACAAAGGAGAAGACAAAATTCAATAGAGAGAGTATAGCCTTCAACAATGGTGCTGAAACAATTGGATGTCCATATGCAAAAATAAATGAACCTACACACAGACCATACAACTTTCACAAAATTTAACTCAAATAGATCATAGGCACAAAACTAGAAAACTTCAAAAAGAAAGCATAGGAGGAAATCTAGTTGACCTTAGGTTCGGTGATGAGTTTTTAGGCAGGACACCAAAAGCATAATACACAAAAGAAAAAAATTGATGATGCACTTTATTAAAATTAAAAACTTCCTCTCTAAAGAAGATGCTATTACAAGTATCAAAAGACAAACCACAAATTGGGAAGACATGTTTGCAAAGCACAAATCTGATAAACAACTTGTAACCAAAATATACAAAGCAATTTTAAAACTCAACAGTAAGTAAACAAACAATCCTATTTAAAAATAGGCAAAAGATGTGAATACACATCTCACTAAAGAATATATACATACAAATAAGCATAGAAAGATGTTCAACATCCTTCATCATCAGAGAATTACAAATTAAAACAAGATACCACACACACCTATAAGAATGGTTAAAATCTGAAACACTAAAGGATGGTGGGGATGCTGAACTACTGGAGCTCTCCTTCATGGTTGGTGGGAATGCAAAATGGTATGGTCACTTTGGAAGAAAGTTTAGCAGTTTCTTACAAAGCTAAACATAGTTTTATCATACAACCCAACAATCCACATTCCTAGTCATCTGCTCAACTGATGTGAAAAATAACCCCCAGATAAAAGCTTGCATTTTAGTGCTTTTATAGCATCTTTAGTCATAACTGCCAAAAAATGGAAAGAACCAACATGCCCTTCAATAGGTGAATAAATAAACTGGTCAAGACCTTTCAGGTCAAGATGGAGGTATACGTAGCCATGCTTCACCTCCTCACACAACCACAAGAAGTATTACAACTAATCTCAAACAAAAACATCCAGAACTTCCAGAAAACTGAACTGTATGGAAATCTGACAACCAAAGATTGTAGGAGGGGCAGAGTAGCGAAGTAAGGGCAAAGAGGACATGGTATGGCACAGAGAGGTGGAGGCGGCAGTGTTGGTGGAACAGGCGGTCCCACACTCATACATGGTGGATAGGAGCAAGTGATTCCAGCCCCAGAAAGATTAACTATATTACTCTATCCAGCAAATCTATCATTTAGAATGGAAGGGCAGATAAAGTACTTCCCAGACAAGGTAACGTTAAAGGAATTCATCATCACCAAGTCATTATTATTACATGAAATTGTGGGGGGGCTCCACCCACAGGTCCACCCTATCCGCCACGGATGAACATAACACTACCAAGACATGATTTTCTTGGGGGGGAAAGTGGACAGTTTCTCTCAAGGGAGAAGGGCCCAGAGCCTCTTCCTCAATGGCTTTTTATTAGGTTCATAACACACAGGGATACAGGTAAAGCTCATCAATCAATGTCAGGTGGCAAGGATCAAACAAAAGGTAACATTTCAAAGAAATCTGAGGGCTTAATCTGAGTCAGTGTCTGTCAGGTAAGGGGGTTGCAAAAACTTTAGGAGACACACTCATTTCCTGCCTGGACCCTTATCATATGAATGAAAGCACTCTTAGCAAAGCAGGCTTTACAGGCTTTTACTAATTCTTTCTTATGCCCGATCACCCTGGAACCCCCTCTAGCCGGTAGAGGGCTGCACCCTCTCCCCATCAAGATTCAGGCTTAAGTGGATTAGAGCCAGGAAGTGCTTCTCCCAGAGCTTCTCCCAGATGGAAAGGGGACTCGGGCTATGTCAAAATAGCTGGGGGGTGAGGGTTTTTTGCCCTATTTTGCACCCCCCCCCCACGAGTCCTACCTTTATGGCCTCCCAAGTGATTGTGTCTCATTGGGTTGCCCCTCCTCTGAGGGGTCG
>PVKM010005600.1:0-47241 GCA_004027735.1 Carollia perspicillata
TCTCTTTTTCTTTCATATATCTATATATGGAATATAGATAGATACAGATATGTTTTAAAGGCATGGGCATCTTGGTTGTAAGTATACAAAACAGTGACTTCCCTTCCCATGGGTGCCTTCTGAAAAGTAGATCTGACTTCCTCATCAAACCAAAGCATCCTCAAAACATGCAAGCAGCGGAAGCAGTTTTTCACCATGACATGGGAAAGGGCCACAGAGATCTAAATGGAAATGGATATTTCTTGTGAATGACTGTTTCTACCCCAGCTTGGCTTCTTGCCTAATTCAACAGACACTTAGGTGGCTATAGAGGCAAATTTTTATTAAAGGAATCCAGCTCTGAGCTGGACACAGAGCCTTTTGACTGGTGGCAGTATTTCTTGTGCTATCTGGCAAAATTAGAAAATTTTTCTTTTAGTTGTTGCTGGGTTTTTGAAAATACTGCATTTCCTGGTAACAGTTTTTTTTTTTTTTTGTCTCTAGTAGATAAAAGAAAGATCTCTTCCACCTACACCATATCGAACTTTTGACATCTTAGAAACTATTTTCTCAACCAGGCAGAATCCCCTGAAGACTCACTCTCACTCTCACGGCCTCTTGACAGCTGGCTTAAAACCAAGTAGTCTCAGAAAAGTCCTCCCTTTCCCTGATTGTGTATGTCAGTGGGAGTCTGTTTGCTGTCATCAGAAGGTTCATCTTACATATATGACCATAGGAGTTGTGTGCATGTGTGTGTGAGAGAGAGAGTAAGGACTGGGAGTGGGTCCAGTGCCTAGTTTTAAGCTTTTAAGAATACTCAAAGTCTGTGATTGAAAAAATTACAGATTAAGGTGGCACTTCTTCCTCTTTTCCTCCCCAGAAAACAATATAAAATCTCTTGTTACAGGCCACCTATCGTATTCATGCAGTGCATACCATTGTGTTAATAAAAAATAGACAATCTTCTGCACCGGTGACAGTGAATTGAGATAATCTTCCTGGATGGCATTGTGGCACTACAAGTCAGAAGCGTTAGAAATTGTACATCTGTACTTAGGAATTGATCTTAAGGAAATGCTCATGGGTTTTGTTAGCGAGGATTTTTATTGCAAAATAAAAAGTGAAAACAACATAAATGCCCAAAATTTGGAAAATGGTTAATCAACTATGATATGCCCATCTAATGGAAGCTTTTGTAGTTGTATTTTAAAAAAGATTTTGCTCATTTATTTTTAGAGAGAGGGGAAGGGAGGGAGAAAGAGGGGGAGAGAAACATCAATGTGTGGTTGCCTCTCAAGGGTCCCTCACCAGGGACCTGGCTAACATGCAGTTGTATTTTTGAAGAATATCCAAAGATGTGGGGTAAGGTTTTTGATATAATATAAAGTGGAGAGAAATTAAGAATAAAAATTGCACAATTCAGTGACAACATTGTATAAATATGAATAGAGTACGTTACTAAAAAGAAATAGATCAGCCCTGGCTGGTGTAGCTCAGTGGATTGAGCGTGGGCCTGTGAACCAAACAACTGCAGTTTGATTCCCAGTCAGGGCACATGCCTGGGTTGCAGGCCAGTTCTAGTTCCCAGCAGGGAACATAGGAGAGGCAACCATACATTGATATTTCTCTCCCTCTCTCTTTCCCTTCCCCTCTAAAAATAAATAAATAAATAAAATATTTAAAAAAAGAAATAGATCAAAATTTTACAAGTAATTTTCTCTGTAGCTTGGCATTCCAGGTAGGATAGATGGACAGATAATAGATAACTACACATAGGTAAATTTTTTTTGTAAGAAGGAAAATGCATTTTATTAGAGATAAGAAAGAAAAACTTTTACCCAATCTATAAATATTATACATTATGAACCTATCCATATCAAAGTATATTTAAGAAACATTGCTTTGGTTTCATAAGTCTAATTGCCACAGAGTGGAAACAGCATAAAACAAGATGAGACATTCTAGACAGGCCATTGTTCTAAGAGACCACCTAATTCTCTCTACTTTCCCAGGGGAGAAACAAGAAACACAGAGAGGTTATAGTCACTTTATGATGAAGCCAGAACATATCCCAGCCCTAAGCATTCCAATATGCAACAGATTGAATTTTATTGTTAATGCTGTTCTTTCTTTGTTTATAGGTAAATCATTTTTGATTAAAGTCTTGATCACTTGGTTGTCATAGTTGCCTCCCAAATGGTCATCTCTTTCTTGATATTGGGGGCGGTTTGACATTCAAAATCCATGAAGGTCTTCCCAGTATTAACAGCAGCCTCGTACACTGCTCAGCAATGTCTGAAAGCATTGGTGTGCAGCGTGAGCTCCTGCTTTTGAACCTGCCGCTAGTTATGCATTGGACATTTTGACATATACGGTTTTGAACTGAGGCTGTCTCATAAAAAATGTAAGGGAAATAAACCAAAATAAGTGATTTCCAAATTAGTAACACAGGTTCCTTCAATAAGAATTCTTTTTCGCACCAAATAGAAAACCTTGTGAGATTTCAATAAAAATTTGACCAAACTAATAAATAAATGATGTCTTCAGAAATACTTTCCTGGTGGCATATAATCATTAGTTCTTAGTTAGAATTATTAGTTAAAATTGGCAGCGCTATTTAGATAATTTATATAGGTCTTTTCTTAAATAGTTTGAAATAATAAGATTTTTTCTGAAGAACAAGAGTAGGTTTACTTTTGTTTAAACTTTTTCCCTTCCCCATGTATAGGTCTTATGTTGCAAATATTAATTGTGAAAATACCACATAATACCTACATTGACTGAATAATGACATGATACCTGACTGAATTATAACTTTACAATTCAGTCACTGAGGGTTTGCACTGTCTAGGTAGGGAATATTTAAGATAGTGAATTATGAATAATTTTGGGTTGGCCAAAAAGTTCATTAGGTTTTTTTCCATAAGATGGCTCTAATAGCACTTAGGTGTTTTTAACTTCATTCAAAACAATTTTGTCAGATTGTATTGTGACAACTTTCATATCAGTGCACATTTAAAAAAACTTATAAAAATTTGGTGAATTTTTGTGTAGCCATTTTAATATCAAAGATGGAAGAAAATATGCAACATTTTCAGCATATTACATTTTATTATTTTATGAAAGGAAAAAACACAAGTGAAATGCAGAAGAAAAGATTTGTGCAGTGTATGGAGAAGGTGCCATGACTGATGGAATGTGTCAAAAGTAGTTTGCAAAGTTTCATGCTGGAGATTTCTCACTGGATGATGCTCCATGGTCAGGTAGACCAGTTGAAGTTGACAGTGATCAAATTGAGACATTGAGAACAATCAACAATATTCCCCTTAGGAGATAGCCGACACACTCAAAATATCCAAATCAATAAGTTATTGGTGAAAATGGAAAATGTCTTTTATTTTATGGAAAAAAATCTCATGGACTTTTTGGCCAACCCAATACTTACTAACTATATTTTAATGACCCATCCTTTTAATGAAAAGATTAAAATCTTTTAGAATATACTATACAAATTCAATTTAATTTTTTACCATATTTATAAACCACTGCTTTCTTAAGAATAGGGATTAAATGATTCAGGTTTAGAGAAACAAATCAGTGCTAATCTGCAGGTGTTTCTCTTTTTGATGTGGCCACTACTGTCTAATCGGAGCAGCTCAGGCCCATCACAGCACTGCTTCCATTAGTGCTCCACTGAGTCACTGTCAGGGATTTGGAATCTGGTGATCGAAACACTCTAACCTTCAGACTGGCAGAAACAGACTTGCTCTTGTAAAACAGTTCACAGAACTGGCTTCATGGCCTGCTTGGTGATTCCACCATGTAGAAGGCCTTCAAATATAACGCATGAGCTTTGGGTAATGTTTATAGACTTATTTTCAGGATTCCTAGAATTGAAGACCCAGGCTTCTTTATGACGTGGACTATTGAATGGCTCAGAGCAGGACTGATGGACCTGTCCCACCATGGTAAAGTATTTAGTTTGATCATAAAGTCTTTAAAAAATTGGGAAGTATTACTTAAAAGCCAAGTTTCCAGTTCTGTTTGATATATTGGAGGATCTGGTACAACTGGGTTCTCTTCCTGTCTTGGCATGAATTGGCTTGTGCTGTGTAGGGGCTGCCTGTTTAGACCAGCCAGGAAACCTTCATGGGCTGCACCCTACTTACAACCTAGCACACTTCACTCAAATGCTAATACATTTCCTGCTTAAGCAATATGTATATTTGATTTTTATCCCCTATCAAAGGATGAATGCATTGCTGGTCCTATCTTCTGCCTGAGGTATGTTTTGTAACTTCACTCAATCTTTAATTCTGTATTGCATCTGATAGTGCACTGAAATTTCACCAGGTAATATTATTTATATCCTTTTAAGTGTGGATTATGGGCTCTCTTTATTCATTCTGTCTCTTCTATTTTTAAGAAAATGATGCGACACTTTATTAATTTTCCTGGCTACTTCAAGTTATTGCTTTTCTCCCTCTTTTCTGATTCTTCCAGCCTTTTATTTTTAATCTCTAAGAATTTAGCTCTTAAGATTGACACTATTACATTGCTCTAGCATTCATTTCAGTTGAATGTTAGACATTTTTCTCCATGAAGGGTAAGGATCATGCCTTTTACTAACATTACACATATTATTAATAATACACTAATATTAATGTACTCACATTCCTGATATTACAGAACTTAGCAGAGTGCTGAGCACACAGTGGAGCTGTACGTGTACTCATTGATTGAATCAGTATTTTCACTTTTTTTGCTATTTAACCTAAAACATTAATTTTCTTCAGCATGAAAATCATGTATTGAACTGTAACATATCACCCATAATACATAGCAAGTGAAATAGTACCAATTTCTATTTCATGTCTTTAGGAAGAAGTATTTCTAACAAATGCATAATGCAGAAATGTAAGTTCCTGCCCTGAATTTCTATTGCCTTACACATTTCTTACCACTACTGAGCCAATGTTTTCCTCTTTTAATTTCTCTATTAACTTTAATTAGGCTCATGAGTTTGCTGGCCAGGTGGGTTTTCCCTAAATGCTCACAACTCCGTTTTCCAGGCTAGCAGTAGAATTAAGTTAAGCTGCAGATTTGAGGCAGAGTCTACCATTATAAGCTGTGGACGTTTCCAATGCCACCACAACTCATTTCGTCCACTGAGAATTTCAGCAGGCAGCACTTTTAATAAGCCAGCCTAGGCATTTTTCAAGGAATACTTTGGGATCCATTTTTGAAAGCAATATTGGTTATGATTCCACAGCTGGAAGATTTCCGAGGAAATAATGTTTGTCCTCTTGAAAACATGCTTGGTCCATACGGCATAAAGAATATAACAACTCTGAGCAACTGGTTTTAAATTTTACAATAACGTATCTGTGATATGTAATTTTCCACCAGCATTGTAATGGGCACATGATAGAAGAATCATAGGATTAGTTCCAATTCACCCTTTCATTTCATTTTTTCTTTTAGGAAACATAAACTTGCCTCCATTATTTATGTATTTTAGTGCATTAACATAGATTTCATTTGTAATTTTCCTACTCAAAAGGGAAAGAACCGAGCTGAAAATCTTCCTGCGATCCTACGGGGCATTAGATGGTCTCAGGTACTGGCTGCTGGTTTAATAAAAGGATAGGATTTCCATTTACTCCAGGCAGGCTTAATGTATTGTTCTCAGAGTGAGACAGTCAGAATGAGTCAGGAGCCAAAGAATACACTTTATAGACACAAATAATCGTAAATTCAGAATGTCACCTTTAGGCAGAGGCATTTTTATTATTGTTAGTGGAGCTGCTGAGTAGGTTTGATGTTTTATTCTCTTGAGGACTCAATGTTCCCAAGTCCTGGAGCCCTGTCTTTATCAGGCTCGCAAGAAGGGAGCCTAGCCAAACTTGCTTCCTATACTTCTCTATGATTGATAGCAGATGGCATGCTTTAAAATAAACCTATCCATTAGCAGTCCTCAGTGTTTTTACTCAAGGCATTTACAACTGTCTCAAGCAGAAAACACATTCACTCCATGAGCTAGTTTCAGTCCACAACAGCTGTACAGGTGCAAATCTCTCATTAACTCTTAAATAGTAGTGAAATAAACAATGGGTTTTTCTCTGACTTTATTTAAGGGAGTATACTTCAAAGCTGCTGTGGAATTACTCTCCTCCACAGCAGAGCTTCAAAGGATGGAATTTTATTAAAACTGAGCAATACTATGCAATGATATGCTAGTCCAAGGAATATATAGATCATATGGTGGACGTTATAGTTTAAATGTTGGTTTCCATGCACATGAATTTAGGGGGTTTGTGAAGAGGTAGAAAAGAAAGAAAAAAAACTCAGCAATGGTCCCTGGCAGAACTCGGGTCCCAGGATCCATGCACTTCTGCTCTACCCGTAGTGTCCCGTCCTTCTCATCCCCCACACCCTGCTTGCGGAGGGAGCATTCATGCTGAACTTTTATCAGTATGGTTTGTTTTTAGGCAGCCAACTGAATTGCCATACATATTACTAGTTACATGAAGGCAAATCAATTTTAAAAGTTACTTTGTTGCCCATATTGAGTGCAAATGAGGTTTGTTTGCGAACAAGGGGAGAAAAAAAAAAGCTTTGTAGTTTTTTTTAAAGCATTATTTATTAATATTAGCAAACACCTAATCAATTTCTCTTATGACAAGTATTGGTCTAGAATCTCACAAAAATTATCTTATTAAATCATACCAAAAGCTCCTGTGTAAACTACTATCAATATCCCTAATTTTACAGGATAGGAAGCTACTATGCTATATTATCATTGTTTTAATTAATGAGACCCTCACAAGAATATTTCATGAAAGGAGGGATTGAGAGGATGGGTTCCAAGGCCACATTGCCTGGGTTCAATTTCTTGCTTCAGCACTAGCTGTAGGACTGTACACATGTCATTTAACAGCTTTGTTTCTGATTTCTCTCTTGCTAATAATTGTACCTACTTAATATGGTCGTTGTGATAATTGAATGAATTAGTGTCTGTATAATGCTTATAACAGTGCCTGGTGCTTAGTAAGTGCTATGCAAGTTTTAGCTATTGCACTGTCATCACTACCCTTTCTAAAGGTATTAGATTGACATTAAGCCTTTAATGGAAATTAGTCTTCTCTGATTATCTTCTATGTCTGGAACTCTGTTTTGAATTTTTTTTTTTTGTTCAAACAAAACAATTAATTTGTGTTTATTTCACACCGTATTAATCAAACACAGGGTTGCCAATCAGGGACTCTGATCAGCATGAAGTAATAAGAGTTTTCATACGAATTTGATAAGATTTTGCCTCAAAGCAAAGTAATTCGACACTCTAGCTTTAGCAGTCTTATTATTGGCTCGTATGTTATTCCCTTAGGCCTTCTGAAATAATGAAACTGGTTAATGGAGCCCCTCATTACAACCTTCCATGGGTCCCCATTGGCCAATGCTGCTATGATAGGTAAACCTGAGCCAAAATACCTCTTCAGTGGGCAGCTGGAAAGGCAAAGCAGTGAAAGTCATAAAATAAGCCCTATGACTACCCTATCTGCTGCTATTTTTTTAACGGGTAGTAGGTGGTAGAGGATGTTTTAGAGGAAAGCCTACATCATAGAGACTTGCCATTGATTTCCTAGTGAATGCTTAATACAGCTTTTTCAGAAAAATATGGTGGAAGCACCCAAGTGTGCATGAGGCACTTCTGTTATAACTCATCTCATGGTCTCTGTGTGCTTCCTCACTAGGAGCCTTTTGCAGAGACATTGGTGTTTTTATAAGCGCACTCCAGTAAGTTTTAGAATGAATACACCTATGTACAAAGTGAAAAATAAGGTAAGTGACTTGGGGAAATTTAAGTGAAGAGCAGCATATATTAGTAGGAGGTTATTTTTGTTGATGTAGATATTAGAGATACAATGATTACAATTGCAACAACTATTTGATTACATTTCATTTGAATTTCTGAATGTGATTCTATATTGGGTGTAGTTGTAAAAAGTAAATATAGGCCAATGGATATTTCATACTACTTGCTGTAAGCTTCACAGGAACTGGCTTGAGATTATTCAAAGCCTTGACATGCACTTTAGAAAAAGATGGTATATTAATGGTTCTTCTACACTTCATGACTAATTTTAGTATCAAAAGGAATGGGCTTAAGTCAGTTAGATTTACAAACTTTCTGAACAGGAAAGAAAATCCTAAAGAGTGGAGACTAGGAAGAATAGTGCATTGTATTTTCTTAGAGAAAAAAAAATACTAAAAATGTTTTCCCAGAAAAAAAAGATATTAATGGACTAAAAATAGATATATTGAAAAGATTTAAGAATATGTTGAAGCCTTAATATCTTTTGGTAGCACGATCTGGGACTATATTATTACAGAAGTACAACTGTGTATTAGTAATGTCTATTGCAGAATTTCAAACAATCAGCACTTGGAATGCAATGATAGAATGGATAGAACCGGACATCAAGCTGGCTACATTCTACAAAGAACAACCCATGATCTGTCTATCCTTAGGCCAATTACCCCAGCTCTTTATTCCTAAATGTAAGCTCTCTGTGTTTCAGATTCTTCAACTCTAAGTTCAGAGGGTTGGACTGGATAAGAAAATCAAATAAATGGCAGGTGGGCTTGGATGCCCCCCTCCCATAGCCATGACAGGCAGCAATAATTGATTACAGACTCTTCCCGCTGAGACAGTGTGAGGCCTTCAAATTCTCAATGCAGTGACCCAAGCAGCCTTCCTGTGGTCCTCATCACTCAAAGTGAACTTGAAATGAGACTTGTTGGCTTTCCCTGTTAGCTGCTAGATGGTCCCTAAAATGCAAAAATTCTAGATTAATAATATTTCTCACCATGAGGTACTGTCTATATTTAAATGGGCAAATGTGTTAAATGGAGAAATAGATTCACGTGTTGGTGAGTACAGCATAAATGCTTGTGTTTTTATATTGCTTTCAATGACGGCATTCCTGTGAGAAATGCTTCCTTTTAGAGAAATTTTGACATCTTACCATACTAGTTCATTTACTTACCAATACCATTTTAAAATTGCTGAGCGCATCGTTTTCTTTTAGTTTTTCACTTATCCCCCTTTTCAATGTAAACTTAAATACCTTTTGCTAGTTTATACCCAGTCTACATTCTCCAAATGGGTCAAAAATTGTGTTCCCAATGTTTTCATTAATAACTATTTATCCCTTGAGTCCCCCACCTCCACTTTTTTGTTTATTTCGAAGACTTGTTCTTATTTGGCTAAAAAGTTGAAATTAGAAATTTCTAAGTAGCGTTTATCAGTCTCTACCCCTCTGCAGGCTCGTTTATTGGAAATTTGTAGAAGTTAATGTTCATTCTCAAATGTGGGCCGCAATTGAGTTCATTTGCTTTATTCATTGTGTGTCAGAGTAGACAGCAGTGTTCCAACAGGAATAGCAGCCTTTGCAAAATGAGGAAATCATTCTTATATATTTATCGGTTTATTAAACTTCACTGATAGATATATAACCTATTGCATTACCTGAAATAATGACAAATTCTTAAAAATACACTGTTTAGTACCCCTCCTTGCAATAATTCTTCTTTTTAATATACACATAGTTTCAGATAGAAAACACAAACTATCCTAGTTAAGAACTTTGTTACTATTAAATACTTTATTACTTTAAAATTTTTAATAACACTTTACATTTTATAGAGTGCTTCGTAGTTCCTGTTACTGGCAATCCATTAAGAAAATGTGGTCTTTTTGATATGATTATGAGTTAAGACTTAGAAGACAGATTTTGACACTTCCCTGACTGCCGCCCCTGGTTTGGGTAATGATGAACAGGAGCTTGGTTTCTCTGCAATCAAGCTTTCATCTCTGTAAAATGGGTGCAGTGTTGCTAATTTTGTGTCTGTGTGTTAAAAAGAAATATTATCCTTGGTTATTTTTATTAAGCTCTTCAGAAGAAGAAAACCATAAATATCATAGCATACAAAGTGCTACTTACCATGTCATCTTAGACTTTGCTTCCCACCCTCATGTTCCCTTCCTAACAAAGAAATATGTAATGAAATTGTCCTTGAGCCAGAGGAGTGGCTGGATGGTAGCCAAGGATTTGGGTTAAATCCCTAGTGATGTTTGACATTTGTGTTAATCATTTGGCTTTCTTATCACCTGGAGTAATGTTAAGTTAGGTTTGTATATTTAGCACAATGAAACAAGCAAACAGATTTTTAAAATATTGAACATTTAGCAAATTAACATTTACAAGGCTTCATATCCAAAGGCAATAAAGCATTGTTATAGGATTAAAAATAAACAAAATTTGCACTGACAATAAATACATATATACTTCAACTTGAAGAAATGTGAGCAAATATATTAACAGTAATTAACACATAATACTTTAAGTACTATTTTAATTGTTTAAAAAACTGATTTTTCTATAGCACATTTACAACAGGGCATTAATCAGCCAGGTTCTGAGCGGCTGACTATCAAGTCTGATAATAATCAAGTCAAAGGCTCCCTGGTACAATTTCCTTTTGAGAAAATTTCCTGTGACTACTCTCAGGATGATTAAGCAAAAAAGAAAGAAAGAAAAGTAACTATCGTAAACAAAATAGCAATATAACTTTATATGCAACCCTTATTTTCAAAGGATCCCAAAATGCTTATAAACTATTATTCAAACCATATACGGGAACTGCTGAAGCCCAGCCACATTTTGGAGCCAGAAGAGGAGCTAAGTGTCAGTTGGAGAGGATGTTCCTGCTCTGGAAGGGGTGTGGCTTGCATGACCTAAGAGGGGGTTTCTGGCTCCAGTTTCTGTAGTGCTGTGTGGGTGGAATTCCTCTGGTTTGGATCTGTGCAAGGCTAGGCTTGGAAGGTGGGAAAGAAGGAGAATATAGTAGTGGAAAAAAGAGGCATGGGAAATAGATTGTTTATATTCCTGTTGCCAAGTGACTGTGACTATAGCACTGTCACAGGTTGTCCAGGCTTCTGCCCCTGGGGTAGAATAATTCTGTCCCAGGTGCTATTTGAACCAAGTTACTTGAGTTCCTAAATGACAAATCTTCTCTTATAGTAATTTTTTCAGAAATAAATATATTAATAACACATGCAACTGGCTCACACATAGAATCAAAGACTGTTAGATCAGGGGGAACCCTAGAGGCTTTCTAGTCAAAAACCCTTACCTTTGAGAAAACTAGAAACTGAAGAGGGGAAGTGCTGAGAGTACTACCTTAGGTCAATATTGGAATCTCTCAGTTGGAAAAGACCTGAGTGATTAACTAGTTATATGCCTCACACCACTACAGAATGACTTCTAAAACTTTTCTAAGGATTATTTCAGCGACTCTGTTGATGACAGGGACTTAATGACCTCAAAGAACAACACCTCTCATTGTTGAAAGTCTCCCTTTAGGGACGTTTTTCAGAATATTCATTCTTTCATTTCTTTAATACACATTTATTGAGTGCCAGTCATGTGCCAGCCACTAAACCAGTTTTTGGAACATGAAGGAAGATAATCCTAAAAGAATAGCACCTACTCCACAGTTCCATTCATGCTCTCTTGAAAGTCAGCAGTTCCTGCTTTCTTTCTGCTGTGTAGTATTCCATTGCATAAAGGTACCACAGTTTTTTTGACTCACTTATTTATTAATGGACACTTATTATGCTAAGTGAAACAAGCCATGTGGTGAAAGACAAATACAACATGATCCCTCCTATTAGAGGAACTTAATGAACAAAACAAACAAATGAGCAAAATAGAACCAGAGGCATGGAAACAAGGAACAGCCTGACCTTGATCAGAGGGGAGGGGAAGGGGGAAAAGTCGGGAAAGAAGTAAAAGGGTCTAGTCAAAAAACAGGTATAAATGACCCATGGACATGGACAACAGAGTGGGGATTGACTATGGGAGCGGTGGAGGGGAAGGGGGGCAGAGGAGAGCAATGGGGAAAAACTGGGACAGCTTTAATGGAACAACAATAAAAAAAATAGCATCTAATATTTATTGAGAGCATGCTACTTTACATGTATTAACTCAATTACTCCTCATAATAAGGTTGTGAGATGGAAACTGTTATTCTCTCCATTTACATGTACAGAAGACAGTGCAAGTAACTTACCAAAGAGAAGCAACTAAGTGGCAGACCAGGGATTTAAACCAGGTGTGATTGCTTTAGGGCACATGCTCTTAACCCTAACACCATGAACTTCTCTAAGTTGCCAGCTAAACAAATAAATGAACAATTTAATAATTAATTCATATTAGAGCTATGAAGTTAATAAACAAGGTTCTGTAGGAAGGTTAATGGGGACACCTCATTAGTAACGGTGTAAGTGTGGTCAGGGAGGGCCTCTTTGAAGGAAGGGAAGGTTTCCAGGAAGCAGAGGTGAGAAGAGCCCTTGTCAAGGGAAGAGCAAGCTGAAAGTCTTCCTCAACAAGATGGGGAACAACTTGAGGGGTACTGAAGCCAAAACTCTCTACCACTGAAATTTCCCAATTTAATCTACTCTCTAATTCACCGGTAGGTAGAGTAAACTGAATCCCTGTACCTTACACATTTGGGATAAAATGGGCTCTTTTCCTTGTAAAGTATTATATAAAACATAGATCACTAAATTTACAAACAAACCTTTGCCTTTTAATAAAGACCTTTGTAAAAACAATTAGTTTTGTCCTTCACCTCTGCTTCTTTTATTTTATTTTTTTATCATGTCACTTGTTGCCCCCATTAAAAAATTGTTTGTTAAAAATGACCTCCACCGATCCATGGCACATTAAGGGAAATAAGTAAAATGTTTTCATAGATTATTATGTACCGAGCATCATGAAATTGCCTTATATATTTTATCTCATTGAAATCTCACACTTAAATAAGTTGTATCATTAAATCATTTAATATATTGAAGCCAGGAAGATTAAATTTGCCTAAGGCCCTCTAGCTGGTTAGCAGCAAATCCTGGATTTGGAAGATTTGTTTGCATGCTTCCAAGAAGTTCCCACCACTTTTTGGCCCATAACTCATCCTAAATGTATGGACAGTTTTCCTTCTGACAGGGGCTTTCTAAGACAGTAAGGAAATTCAAGTGTGGTTGAGGACCTGGTTTTTCTAAAATATATACATCTCTGGTATCAGGATGTGTCTTATAATTGATGACATCTTATAATCCAGTCATGGCATAGATGTCATTGCTTATTTATGAATGCCCTTCGTCACAGATAATTATGCTGTTTTATTCCAGTTGAGGTTTATGGGGAAGATTGGAACTACATATGTTGAGTGTAATAGCTTTTAAAAATGCTTTCCTGATTGTTGTCTCAACATTTGCTGTTGACTCCTTGTGATCAGGTCAAGAAATATAAAATCAAAATGTGCAGAATAGTTTCAAGTGATTTGGAAAGAAATTTAGAAACAAAGGGTCAGCACTCTTAAAGAAATGTTCTGTTGGCATATATAATGCTACTGTGTAAAAACATTCTAATCGATGAGCATGCATCAGGTCATCATTTAATTAAAATCTATTTTATTTTCTCAGTACATAGGATAATCCTCAGTGTTAGAAGTTATGACCTCTTAGAGCTATGACCACTTGAGCAAATCTACACAGAATGTACTGACAGTGGACAGTGTCCACAGTCACACAACTCATAAAGGATACACACACCAGACACTTGATTACTACACTATCCTGCCTTTTAGTAGATCAAAGAGAAATCATTTCTCCCTACTACGCATATCCAAGATGAGCCAACTTATTAATTGTATTAAAAATGAAAATGTATTCTGCAATTTACCTAGATAATACTATATAACTTAGAACATGATATAAAAATATATATTGTATCAATTTTTACTATAAGCTCAGTATAAGATAGTATACTTTCAAATAGTAATATTGACTTGATTTCCTATATTTAGTCTTCAAGAACAATGAAATAAAAGAGGAGGCATGAGATACCATATAGTGTTGTCATTTTTCATGTTTGGTTTGTCCCACATTGTACTGCTTTTTCCTGAGGTGTAAGACTGGTAATCTAACATGTAAGGACACCTATACTTGGGTATAAAAAGTGAACCGAAACACTACATTACCTTAGCATAAGAACAAACAAGAAAAAACAAAACTACTTAGGAAGGAGTTAAAGAGTTTTTACATGGAAGGGTGTCCTTAAAATTAAATATTTTTCTATGTAAGTTGACATTTAAAATGCATGACTTAAGAGAGATAAGAAGAAAATTGTGAGAAACATAACCTTAAATATTTTGGATCACATTTTCATGAATTATGCAGCATTTGGCACAACTTTTAGGAAACAGAAACACTCTGGGGGAATAGTGAGTATTTGTATGCACTTTATGTGAACATATACGCACACTTATATGGTTATATTTTGGGTATAATGTGCTAGATATATAGAATATGTCTATGTAATATTGCTTTATATGTACCATTTCCATCCTAGGGACTAAATGTTGGCTCCTTAAATTTGTTTTTATGAACGCTTTCATGCGAAACTCATGGATCATAGATGTTGGATAGAAAAATGTTGTTTTAATTTTTTACAGGCTGTCCAAATGTTTTTGAAGAAGTCACTCTAGAGCCATCCTTAAAAATGGCAAGTTGTAGACTAGACCCTATAAAGCACCAAAAGAAATAAAATGAAACTGTGTTATCATTGGCTACCCTTTAAACATATTAAAAACTCTCAGAAGAGATAATCTACAGTAGGGAACAGTGCTGTGTTGGCACTGGGTGTGCAGGATGACCTAATGGGTCTTTTCCATCTCTAATTCCTGTGATATTGCAGATCTGGGAGATGGAGCAAGTAACTGCTTACGACATAGCAGAGTTCTTTCTCTCCCTCCCTCCCTCCCTTTTTCTCTTTGCTTTTTTCCTCTTCCCTTAAAATAAACAAAAACTGTGAGAAACTAAGAGAAGTCAGGGACTGGCCCACTTTTTAGAGGCAGAATGTGGAAAGTATGAAGCACTGACTTGACTGTAAAAGCGGCAAGTGGAGAGGCCTGAGCCGTTTACACTGCAGGCAGTAGTTAAAAAAGGGAAAAAAGGAGAAAAAAAAAACCCTTGAAAAAATGGGTGTAACCCTGGGCTTTGATACAATTGGCCTTTCAGCCCCCACTTGAGATTTGAACATCCCCAAGGGAAGCTGTGGTTTGGAATAAGATCGTGCATTTAATTTCACTCAGAGAACTTATTGGACTTGGCACCAAAAGAAAGAATTTGCAGTATATTTTTTGTCATGATTAGTGGCCCCCTCACCACAACATTTGATTATTTTGGAAAGGGAAAAGTTAAATCCTTGTAAAGTTGTGATTTACAATTTGTGAGCATCCAGGTAGGGAGCGTGCCTTCTGCCAGCTTGATCATGGGATCCGCATTTTATTCTAGCTCATTGATGTGAGAAAACAAAACAGTTCTGTGGGGGGAAATAAACTTGGAAATCTATCCCTTGATTATCCTGGGAGATTTTTCTCTCCACACTACATCTTCTCTCAGTCACGTTGATTTTGGTCTCTGCTGGAACGTGTAGAAAGGAAACTGGCATGTGGCTGGTTTACTTTTCATTTCTAATCTGTAGTATCTGGTATTTTTATCATTTGATTTTTTTGCCCTCACAGTTATGTAAATATTGAGGCAGAGGAGTTAAAAGGAGGTTCTAATTTTATACCTGAAAATAACTTTCACTGCACATTGTTTTTTCTCAAACTTTATAATTAAGATTGGCGAGCTCATGGGTATTTTAATACTTACTAAAATACACCCAAATAGCCAATGGGAAGGTGAATGACCAAGTGGGTAGGCTGATGAATATTTTCCTGGTTGATGCACAACTTTTCCCACAACTGTGATGCTTTATCCTTTGACATTAAGAACACTGTTTGCAGACGTAACATTTCTTTGAACACACAGCTTTCTGAAATGATGCCCAGCTGGCTACAAGGGCTGAAGTAGGGTAAATTGGAGCATCAGTACTGAAAAAAGCTGGGCAAATTAGATTCTGTTCCAGCATCTTGGACACTGAAACGCTGTCATTGAGGTCTTGAAATAAATCTAAAAGTGGAGTTAATAATAATAAATTCCACCTCTTCTACTACTTTTGAATTGTATTTGGTCTATTTCTAGTTGGAATTGTGCTTGTTGGAAAACCATTTCTAATGTTTAGGCAGAGAGTTCTCACCATGCTTACTAAGTGAAAGCAATCTTCTGAATAATGCAATGTAGCAATGTTAGTGGTATTGTTGGCAGAGGAAAAACACTTTTTTCTCTCATTCTGGACTTGGACAGGAGATGAAGATAAATACAAGAATTGCATTGGTATTTGGGAAGTGCTATACTTGTCCCAAGTTGAACATGGTGGTTAAGGGAATGGATGAGTAAGGACAAAAAAAAAAAAAAAAAAGAGCCTGTGTTTCTAACTCAGCTGTTTGTATAATTTGGGGGCAAATTGTTTATTTTTCCCTAAGCCTCTGTTTTCTCATCTGTGATATGGAGTAAGTAAAACTAATGTATTTATTTAAGGAAAATGGAAGGAGTTAATATAAATATATGATTAATGGTATATAATGATTGGCACATAAAAGTCTACTATCAGTTATTATAGTTGCTCAGAATTGATCTTATTAGCAGGACATTTCCAGGTTATATTAGCAGGTAAGTATTGTGGTAAATTTAGATTCAGTTTCTCCGTGGAAGTAAGATACAAAACCTGCCTTCCCTTTCCACTTTCACTGATTCAATGACAGTGAGTCAATGAGAGTTCCCTTGTTTAACCTTAACTTTGTCGTGTGATTGTGAAATTTGGATCCAAAGCCAATTCATTCTGTATTAAAAAGACCTCTTTCCATTTACAGTGACAGAAAACCTACTCAAACTTCCTTTTGTAATTTCTGTGTTTAAAATTCTGACCTCTTTTTCCCCTTACCATTTCACACACATACACAACATATACACACACTTTCTCTTTTGCTCCGGCCCTACCCTCTCCAGGATTTGCTTTCCTCTATGATGGTTACATTTTAGGCAAACTGTCTCCCCATGATGGCAAGTATGTACTCCAGCCTAGGTGATCTTACAGTAGGCAGTCCTAGAAGATACATATTGAAATGGCTAGCAAAGGCTAGCTTTTCTGCCAAATATCTGTAATAGATGCACATGGACAAGTTACCACCTGTGGAAAATTTCACTCTACATATGCTTTTCTTTATCAATGAACAATTTTGCAATGCCCTTGCCTAAAATAATGCAACCTTCCTGTATACAATAAACAGATTCACCCTTCCAAAAGAGACACAAACCCTAATCTCACCCTGTTATTGTATCCCAGGTCCAAGTTCAGGATCTTTGAGGGATGTGTATTTGTCTTGAGTCTGATGGGAAGGCAGCAATTTTGTAGTCCACTCACTGATGCCAAGTGGTATTTTCAGTTATGGACAATGGAGAAGGAAAAATGGGATGATTCAGAACAGAGGAGTGGAAACAACTTATCCGTGGTCAAAATGTTTTGGCATACACCATACTCTGGTGGACTAGAGTAGCAGGATCTCTTCCTCCTGGTGGTGAAAAGGATTCCACAGTCACCCAGTCTGTCTGCTCTGAGATCAACTGTTGAGAGATGACCCTTGTCCCTTGTCAATTATATCCTTATCTCAGAGGACAAAAGTTCTTGTGCTATGACAAAGTGACTCGTATCAGCCTCACAAAGCACTAGAGACTAGAGACTGGCTCTGGGATTAACCATTCCAGACCTTTATGTGACAGTCTTTGAGTTTCTTTGATAAACACCTTTAAAAAGTCAGGAGCTACCTGTCCCTTTGTTTGTTTTACTTCAAGAGTTGCACATATTATAAATTCTCAGATCCTTATTTTTCAAATTCTAACACTTCTGAAATTAAGAAGTGTGTTACAATCAGTAATAGCTTAGATTAGATAAAATAAGGTAGTTCCTGGAACCAATAAATGCATGGAGTCAAGGGCTAGTTTAGGCCCTGTTCTGGGGGTTTCTTTTTTTAAATAAGAGCCTTGGTGTGTTCACACCTCTCCTGCTACCTATGCTGCTAACAAGTGCACTAAAGAAGGCAAAATTTCCCACAAAATTTACTGCTTACAACGATTAGGAATGTGGAGGGATAGAATGGAAAAAGTTAAAATATATTAACATGCCTATTAATTATCTTCATGATTTTATTTTTGTACAACATATTAACCTTTTATTTTCTTTTGAAAAATTTTAAAGATTTTATATATTTATTTTTAGAAAGAGGGGAAAGGAGTGAGAAAGAGAGGGAGAGAAACATCAATGTGTGGTTGCCTCTCACACGCCCCCAACTGGGGACCTGGCCTGCAACCCTGGCATGTGCTCTGACTGAGAATTGAACTGGTGACCCTTTGGTTTGCATGCCAGCCTTCAATCTGTTGAGCCACAGTACCAGGGCCATTTAATCATCTAGGATATCTCCTATACTCTCTTTCAAAACATCTCTTTCTAGCACTGGCAGAGACATAAGCAAGGTTGGATTTGATTAACATGTTTAGGATTGAATCATTTTTTATGTGATAGTAAATTTACCAGAGCTGTCTCTATCCATAATTTCTGCTGAAGTATTAAGTTGTAATTTGCATTTAAAAAATGACATCAGTAAAATCCACATAGTCTTTTGCAGATTGTCTCTTCTCAAACTATTGCATTTATTGTATTTACAAGGAGCAGAACTTAGTGTCTCTTATGACGTAGGTGATTTATCAGTTTTTTTTTTTCCATTTAGCCCTCCCAGTTCTGTGTTCATTTATTGTACCTACTTCCTTTTCAATCTGCATTTGAGTAACTCATACTTTCCTGTTCATTAAAACACACCTCTATCAAAACCTTCATCAAGAAATGGGTCTGGTATTAATTAGTTTTGCTCTGATTTGACTTAAAGTCTATCCTAATTGTGCTTCCCTTTTATGCTGAAACATTTAAGTAGGACATTTCTCACCGAGTGGACTGAAGAGTCAACCTCACCCTTTCTCTCTGATGCATGACTACTAAAATACTGCTTATACCAATTAAAAATAAATTGAATTTAGAGGATGGGTTAGATGAAGATCTAGAATTATCATTACCCAACTTAGTCATAAAAATTATCTGAAGCATTAAAAAGTTTCCTAGGTCTGTTATAGATTCATAAGGTCAGACTCTCTGGAATACAGCCTTGAGAATCATTTTTCTAAATGATCTCCCCAGGTAGTTCTTGTGACCAGGCAAGTCAGTCTCAAAGAAGCCAATAATAGGAGAGGGTACGAAAACAGGATAGCACAGTGGATGCCACAAGATTCTGCATGATATGCAAAATTGTAAAACTTTGATCTATCTCCTTGAAGCATATTAAGAGATGGTATAACCACTGAAATTGTATTGCTCCTTTTAGAGTTTATCTTTCCTATAGTGCAAATTTAATATGTCAGAGAGACGGAAGGTTATATGGAGTTTGAAACCAGAGAGAACACATGAGACTATATCCTATAAGATGTGAATGCGAGGAGTCTGGAGAAGACGGACACACTGCTGCATTCGTACACAAAAACAATCCCTTGGTCTTGTCTCATTTATCTCCTGTAAAGTAACTTTTCTCCAAAATTAGCATTTCTTTGTTTATATTTGTTCATGTACTTTCATTTTTCTTTTTAAAATAATATTTTATACATTTTTTCCAATTTTAATACATAATTTACCAACATAATTATATGGATTTAAATAATAAAATGTGATGATTTAGCATACATATATATTGTAAAATGATTACCAAGATCAAGATCATTAATGCATCCGTCACTTCACATAGTTAACTCTCTCTGTGTAGTGAGAACAGTTAAGGTCTCCTCTCAGTAACGTAGAACTTTGCAATACCATGTTGTTAACTACAGTGAGTATGCTGTATATCAGATCCTCAGGACCTATTCTTCTTACAACTGAAAGTCTGAACCCTTTGACCTACATACTACCAGCCCCTGGCAGCCATCATTCAGAGAGAATTATGCTATGTTAAATAAGGCAGAGAGAGAAACACAAATGCTGTATGGTATCAATTATATATGAAATGTATATAAATATGTATGTGTACATATGCACACACACATACATATATACATACATATAAATATGTAAAAATGTCATGTATTTCTTTACATAATGCTATGTTGCAAATATTCTGGAAGAGTGATAAAACCGGGATAATCAAAGATTGTAACAAAAGATATATTCTGTCTAAAGTGTTATGGATCCTTATTTAACCGCGTTCCTTTCTACAACAAGTATTCAAACCACTTTGTGAGTCATTCAAAATTTCTGATGTTAATTATTTAATTTATGTCTTTTAGATGGGTTGTAAAACAGGGTTAGTACATAAATTCTATATTCCATTTAGTTTCTGCTCTATAAATCAGTGGCAAGTTATTAGTGGCATTTCTGCAAGTCTAAAAAAAGTAGAGAAAGACCAAACTGCTCCAGGTCTGAGATCATCATTCTTCTGGCTCTCCCGATATCCTTGTGTAATAATTTGTGATCCCAGCAAAGAGAAAGAGTTAAGCTTATTCTCCTAGTTGGCAGAAACTTTGTAGTTTAAAATTACATACTGACTCTGGTGTAGAGACACAAGAAATTATAGAGCAGACACTGTCCAGGACAACGTATAATTTAAAATGTACTAAAGAATGTATACCGCATGGCAAAGTAAGTGAAGTGCTTCTTCAAATATAAGTGTTTTGCATAGAAAGGCAGTAATTATCCACTCCTAGGGCAATGTTTGCATTCATTCTAAATCAATATTTACTATTCATTTCTTGTGTTCAACCAAACAGAGATTTAACTTTTTAAAAATTTTAATGAAGCACTAAGACTCCAATAATTCTACAATGTAATTGTCTTCGTATGAAATATTGCTAAATGGTGTTGCTATTCCCAGAAAAAGCAGTGTGAAATGGAAGGGTATCCCTATTTGTGAAATGTTATGTTGGGAACATTCAATTCAAATTCAGCCAAGCAGGGCGCCTCACCAGTTTTCAAAGATAACTTAAGCTGTCTCTTCGGTAAGGCCCTTAACTAGAATCATTCAGATGAATCTTTGCCTTTACATTTTTTTCTGCTTTCTCCTAAAGCACATGTCCTGATAATGATTCTGTTTCAACTCAACTATTGTCTTTTGAGAGGTATGTGTGTCTGTGTGTATAAGAAACTCTTCTACGCATTTTTTTCTGTAGGAGAACAAGATTTATTCTCCCTTTAGCCTCCCAATTCCTCGTGATTATTTAGTTCAAAAGAAGCTCAAGGAAAATGCTGGAGGAAAAAAATAAGAAAATAGGACACATGAATACTGTACTCTGAGACAAGACTGAAGGTCTCCAGCATATTTTTATTTATAGAGCTTATGATCTGATCCTTCTATGACTTTTCTTTGGAAAATGACTACGATTTTTTATTGCAGAGTCTGAAAAAGAAATGAACAATATAACCATATGTTATATTATGACGTGAATACTCTTTTTCTCAGCAACACAAACCATAATAGCTTTGCCCCTGAGTTTCAGGTCCTCAGTGCACACCATTACATTACCAAACACGACACAAATGTCCAGCTTTCCTACAAGCTTATGTCTTTGTCTTCTACTTCTGTGTACACTGAAGGACCCAAGGTTTTCCTTTGCCTTTTTTATTTTTGTCATTGTTTGGGGGGTGAGCGGGACCAAGGAGACTTTTTTTTCTGAAAACACCACCACTGTCACGTGGTTTTTCAGATTTTATATTGATCAGCTTTTTCACATGGAATTTAATTAGCATTATATTTTTGAATTCACAGCTTCTATATAGCCTCTATTATTTAGAATGTAAGTTAGAGAAAGAGGGGGATCAAAAGTAAATTATGTGCCTTTACAGTCTCACCCCATAGTTTGTGCTGCTTCTGTGACTGTATAATGTTCGTGTCACAGCTGTGTGGAGAGGGTCTATACTGAGGTTCGCTCTCTGTGCCTTCATGCCATTCATAATTCATGCAAGCTCTTTGAGTGAATTACTATTTGGTAGGCACTCTGGGGACAAATAATATCATTTATGTATTGTGATTGCTACTCTATTCTATTTTCCTTTTTATTGACAAAAACAAGGGTGTTGCTTCTAGTTTTAAAAGTAAATGGGGTGCAGAAATCATTTTTCTCTGTCTGAGAGAGACACCTTCTTTCTGCAGGAAATGCTATTGTAAACTGTACTCTTATAAATGGTGTGTTAGTTCTCAAGATACTCCTGTCTCAATGTATGAAGTAACAAAGTGTTCCTTTACTATTCAGAGGAGAGAGCCAATGGGAAAGCAGGTGGTTAAGGACACGTTCCTTAAGTCTGGAAAATCAATGGGACACTAAAAAGGGAACTGAAGTGGACCGGAAGAAACCTCTTGAGGGTCATTTAAAAAACCAGAAACTGATTATGAACAGAGCTTTTACCCAAGAAACTGGAGGGGGCCAGCAAACCCATTCTACTGCACTCCAGTTAAATGTCTAATAGTTGAGACGTTTTCTGCACAGCCCATAAAGGATAATGAGGAAGGCTTTGATAGCTTTAAAGAAAGTCGCTCTGTGGCCTCTCACAAAAACATGATCTGAGTGTAAGAGGCAAATGCTTGCAGATCCCAGAATGAAAAGGGGCAATGCCAGCTAGGTAAGGAAGTTACCTTGCTAATTGCACAGGAAAAGGGTCCTGATGTGAGTTTGTACCTGAGGGAAAAATAAAAATAAGGGATGTTGGACTATAAAATCTAAGCTCTCATTTGCTTATGCTGAAGCCTTCTGGAGACCTTGAAATTATCTATGATTTCACTTCTGCATGATAATTATTTAATGTAGGTCAAATTAAGGATTAACCTGAATTCTTAATTTTATTACATTGTGTTTTTTGGATTACGAATCATTTCTTGCATTAGTGAGGGTTTTAAAAATGATTACATTACTTATATACTATTCCAATTGTTTTTGAGACTATTCTTGTATATAACCACCCCCAACTCCAGAAAAAATAAACTTCATGAATAATTAAAAAAGAAAAAGAAGAACGCTCATGCTGAAGTATTTATATTAAGTTTGGTAATGAAGAAAACAAGTTTCGTTAACTGTTCTTTTTATGGTGCCTTTGCTACTCTTAGCAAAAGTCTATTAAAAAGAGAAACCCTAAAATCCTCTCCCAAGGCACTGAGGACACTTGCACTGACCTTGTATTTACTCTTGCAGAATATGAGACAGTTACACTGAATAAAAAAGTAGTTGAATACTTCTATTCATAGAAGTAATTTGCTACACGGTTAATAAGCTAGTCCACCACAAACGAAGTGATGCTCTCTCCTGGACTTTAGGAAAGACTCAGTCCATCAGTTGATTACTTTACAAATGTTGATTGTTCACCTCGTCTGCATGACACCCAAAGGAGTGTTAAGAATGAGCTGAAATAGGACAACTAAAAATTGAATAGAACATAATAAATGCCCCCAAATTCCTCCTAATTTATGCACACGCCTACCAACATTTAATGCACTACAAGGACATAGCCAATAAAGTGGTATTCCATAAAAATCAAAAAACAATGCTCTTTGAATTGATGATCCGGGAAAATGGGCAACAGAGTGTCCTCAACCACTCCCTTAAAGCCTACAGTTTACATTTACATGGACGTGCTGGTTACGAGTCCCTCTTTATCCCAGCTCCCCAGCCCTGGATAACTGTCACTAAGTCAAAGCTGGTCATCCCCCAGACCTGGACTAGTTCCAGGCCCAGTGATGTTCAGTACAGCATCACCGATGGTCTCCTCTTATGATTATTTCACTATGTCTGCAGTTCTCAAACTTTTTGATCTCAGAATGCTCTTACAGTAAAAATTTATTGGGGACATTCAATAATTGGATATTGTATCTATCAATACTCATCCTCATAGAAATTTAAACTATTAAAGTATTTATTTATTAATCTATTATTAAAAAGAATTAATCCATTACATTAACAGAAATGCTTTTCATGAAAGAAAACACGTTTTCCAAAGTAAAAAGTATTTAGTGAGAAGAGTGGCAACTTGTAATAGAGGGAAATGAATCTTCAAAAGCTGTAAAAAAAGAGTAGCCAGAGAGTTATAAATTATATGTACCAGTATTCTTTTTAAAAGCAGCAGATGTTTTAAACAAAATTTCAATTTATTGAGGAATGTCCAGAGATAACAGAAATGAAGAAGAGAACATGGAAAACAGGATTTGGAAAGTAGGCATTAACAAAGTGAGTTCTGGAGAACCAGATGGCATAGGCTATAACAAACACGGTACAGCGAGAAATGGCCTGGGTCTGGGACTGGACTCTATTTTCACTGTTAGTACATAAATATGGTCTCTAACCATCTCTACATCTATATCCCATCAAGTTTTAACGTCCCAGAAGAAGGTGTCTGATTGGCTGAGCCCTGCATATAGCACCACCTCCTATGCTTGGAAAGAGAAAAATGTTCTGTCCCTTCAGCTTCCCTAATGGGAAGCAACCACTACCTCCCACCAAAACCCCATTCTCCAAAGGGAAACAGAGATCCCAACAGGAAAGGCAAGGGGCTGGATGCTGAGTAGAACAGCAACAACAAAAATGACAAAGATTATTATGAGATAATAGCTAGAAAGCTGTGACAATTCTCTAAATAGATATGACTTTGAATAAAAGAGGAAAACGAGCACCTCCTTTTTGGTGCTGCCAAGGCTTCTTCACAGGAAGCACCAGAAGGAGGTCATGGGTAACTTTGGCAAAAGCAGTACAAGCAGAATGAAGGTGCTGGGCTAGATTGAGGAGCGATAGCTGGGTAGCAGAGTGAACATAGCAAGGGTGGGTGATCATTTTAAGATGTTTAGATTGTCGTGATAGAAGAGGCAATTTGCTTTTATGATTTGGAGACATTCAGAGAATGTCAGACAAAAGAATTTTGCCCTTAATCAAGGATTTTCTAATTCTGATGGTCCCAGAAACAGTTCTAAAGCTTGCATGAACCTAGCTGGGTAAATCTCCATATGGTGGCAATTGCCCATTCATTGGAATCCCTCCATTTTTTCAGGACGAAATAATTTGCACAACTCTGTAAGTGACTTCGCTTTTGTTTCTTAAGGTCTTGGCCACATGATTTATCACTCTAATGCCTCAATGTATGTTGCTGTTATGCTTAATATTGTCTTTGCATTTTTCTCTCACTAAAATTTCACTACTATTTCACACACATGGCAGGTAGGGAGCTCTTTTCTTCCCCACAGTACGTGCTACAACATGAGGCAAGAAATAGTGCCCATGCTCAGGAAATATGGACTGATCGGTGTATTGATTTTGAAGAACATTGACTAAAATGACATTTACTCACAAATTTCACAATAAAAAAAGATAGTTTTGGTTTTGCCCTTGAAATTTCATGGGTATCTTCCCTGGTCTCTTTTACTATCTCCCCTATGCAGAGGTGTTATGAAAATGCATGAAGAAAAACGTTCATTTTTGCATTTTAAGAGAAAATAAACTTTTAGATTGGAAACTTCCAAAACAAACTGAAACCAATGAAAAGTGTATTTTACTGCTTTATACCTAAAAATGGTACTGCCCAATTTAAGCTATTTTTAAAACCTGTATATTCATGCAGCTTGCATACCAAAATGAAAATTGGTGAGCTATAACCCTTTGAAAAACAGGGTTTATAATGGAAACAGTAATTGACCCTTAAGTACAACATCAAAAATACAATACTATATAATACAAAGCCCATGGCTTGGGATCCCATCTCTGCTCTAACCTCAGACTGGCACACTAACCCAACACCACAAAGCCAACTAATAGTTATATCCTGAGATGTTTTTTTCTTACATGGCAGGGAATGGATACGTGATCCAATAGCCACATGCAGCTAAACTTCACACAACCAGCACCCAAAATGTCCTTAATGAACTCACAACTCCAGAACTACAGATCTGTTAAATAATTGGGTTTGCTTGGAGAAACCACTTATTTAAAAGAAAATAAGAAAAGAAAAGAAAAACTACTGCTATCCCAGAGGTTGCGCTGTATTGCATCACGGACTTTGGGTATGTGACAATGTAACATTATACCACAGGATGTTGTGAGGGTAGAATGACCAATTGTCAGGAAAGCTCATGGAATTGCTGAAAATACTCTAGAAATATTTAGAGCTGTCTTCAACTTTGTTCCAGTTCATAGCTGGTCAAGTTTCCCATTTTCCAAGCCACAACTATCCATTTTTATCATGAGAAAATGCAATCTAAAATTCAGAGAAAAATGAAAGTATTAAACTGGCCTAATGGGGTATGAAGGGTAAATCCACATTCCAGGTTGCACCTGACTCTAGGCAAATAGGGGAGTATATGTACTAAGGATCCTAACCTATCCTGTTTTTGTTTTTTCTTTATGGGAGGGAGGGAGGGAAGGGGTTAAGGTAGTTTGTTGCTAAAGAAAGGAAGTTCAGAGATTCCTTTCATTTTAAAGTTGAAATGTAAGAACATCGCCAGCTTATTCCTTTAAGAAGCTTCCAAAGAATTTGTCAGCTAAGAATAGTCGAGATTTTGCCTTTTAAAAATGTCATCTGTTTGCACAAATCTTCAATGTTGATCAAGGGACAATTAGCAGGACTTTCTGGTGTTTCCTTGTTGAGCTTTGTGTTTCTGCTGTTACCTTAACAATTAGCGAACATGGCAACATAAAAAAGAGTTAAACGTTATTGACTGTTTATATTATCTCTTAATAAACACCCTGTGGAGAAAGGACCCTAAAAGAAGGTTGGAATTTGGATACAGAAGGGTACTTCTTGTGTGGAGATTTTTAGATTTTAAAAGTGAGAGTGTGTATTCTGGGGTTCAGCAATTTTGCTAGTTGCAATTAAAATATTGTTTTTGTGTAATGATACAAAAAACTAACATGCATCTTAAAACTTCAGTGCTCAAAAACAAGTAAAATAAGTCTGATGTCCCAATTGAGCACTTCTATGATTTTTTTCATATCTTCCCTCAAATGCTAAGATCTATCTCAGATAACTTCATGGTATGTACTACCAATTTTATTTATTCAGTGCCATACCAAAGTGTAGAGATCACTTCCACATACATATTTGGACACCAACATACACTTTCTTCTCTAGTTTCTTTCTTTTCTATTCCTTCTTTCTTTCCTTATAATTCTTTCATTTACTGATTTTGCTTCACCCTACTTTTTCCCATTCATGTACTCTATAAGTTTATTCATGGCTTATTATACCACACATAAATAATTATGTACTATTGTGAGACAAAGTTTTGAAATATGAACTGATGTTTTCCCTTTTCCTTGTAACCTTTCATTCTTTCTAGAAAAGCCAGGGAAGAGATGCATCAAAATGCAGAGTAAAAATTAGTCAAGTCTTAGCTTTGGAGCTTCAAAAGCCGACTCTTTGGGGGAAATGAAAAGAATTCAGGGCATAGCCAACATATTTGGAAAAATACCTAGTAAGTAAAGAGCCAAACTTCCCTGCTGTTCATTAGATAAAATACTCTCAGGCTGGGGGCATGAAGAAAGTTGGAAAATAAAAATTGAGTGTTTAGAATGGGTGGGTCCCTTAGAAAAGAAAAAAAAGCCTGGTTCCAGTCTCTTTGGCTGACTCTAGAAGGGTGGGGAGAAAGCATAAGGGGTGATAATGTGCTCAAGAATAACCCACAACAGGATCGAGTTCAAGTACAGGAACTTATATTGACTCATGGCTTTACACAAGGGCCCAAAGATTAGAGTCATGACCAGAAGGAGAACCTCTGAGCTTTCCAATGTCCTGGTCTTCACCCCACAGGTTCACACAGGTTGCTTGAGTCCTGCATGCTGAGCTGATTCAGACTAGTGTCTTTCTCTGTCTTCCTTGTTTTCTCTCATATCCCTCAGCAAAGTCCTGCTAGTCCCATAGCTGCCTAGGGTCACGGGAATCTCTGAGATGCTTTTTGCCGTTGTTTTGACTGCACTGATGCAGATGAGAATTATTCTACTGTCATGATATACAAAAAAAACAAAAACAAAAATAAAAAAACAGACTCTGTTTGATCCAACCTGAGGTGACTCACCTTCTAGCCTGTGGTCTGCTGACAGCTCAGATTCCACATGGAGGGTACACTCGTCTCCCCACACTTGATTCCCAGCCTAGTCAGTAAGTTTTGCTCTTTTCTCACCTGGCTCCTGACCAGGTAGAGAAGAAAACAAGAAGCTGGAAATACTGCATAGGGATTCATTCATATCTTAGCTCTCACAGTGTGCTCTATAATCCTCTTTGGAATTTTTTTCCCTTAAAGTGTGATATCTTTCTTCTAACTCAATAATTAATACATTTTCTATAGTGTGAGGTTTACTTTCCTGCTTTCTTTTGTGGACAAAACTAAGAATATTGGTTTAATTATCTTTTTAAGTTGAGGTAGCATCTCTTCCCAGAAGTGAAACCATAGAAGATATTAATTGATTAAATAAAGAAAACCCAGGTGCCCTAAGAAATACATTAAAATATGAGTTAATGTTTAAAAATATCATCCACCCACAAATATCTGTGAGTTTTATTTAACACCTGTCTTTTCTGCTAAAACTTAAGCTTGATGAAGACACAGACATCTTTTTGCTCATCGCTGTATCCCTAGAACCTTGTATATTGTCTGAAATAGTAAGTACTCAGTAAATACTGTTAAATGAATGAAGAAATAAAATTGTAAACGAAATGCCAAAAACCATTGTATTTATTATTTTGTGGCATGACCTATCATTTCCTTGGGAAGGACCTTAGGAGATTTGTTTTATCCATTATTAACTCTGAAAACCCCTGGTTGAAACCAATGTTTTCTAAGATTTTATTTCTTTCCTGGTTTTGCAAATGTCATATATCCTTAATGCAAAATTAAGTGAGATCCAGAAATGCAGACCTTTATTAACCACTATTGATCAAAGTGAGATTTGAACATATCTATTAAAAGAAAGTTGTCATTTACATTAATAGAGAATTTCTGACAAATTGACTGGCCTAGAGTAGTTAAAAATGGTTTGTTTATTTGTTTTAATATAATTGTGTAAGATGCACAAGACAGAAATGAGAAATAGAAGTCTCGTGGATGCTAATTTTATTCTTAGTTTTGAATATTATTAGGTATGATTTTATTTTTTAAAGACTATTATAAGTTTTTTACTTTATTCCTGGCTCAAAGCAAAGATTTAAGGTGAATTCACCTTTGATTCTTCTGTGAAATGCTCTTTAAACTCTCTGTTTCAAAACAATCACCTGCTAAAAATTCCTACTCCCCAGGCTCTTGTACCTGCCTGTAGTTCTCATTGACCTGAATGGAGGTTAAATGTGTGCTGCTGAAGAGAAAATTTGAGGCTCCAGAAAGGATCTTTCTTGTCCATGACAGGGGTGTGTGTGTGTGTGTGTGTGTGTGTGTGTGTGTGCATAAGTCACTAAACCCCATCATTTCAACCCTACAAGAAAAGTAATTCAATTCCTAGAACTGAAAACTAGAAATATCTACTTCCAAATGCATAGAGCATATGGATTAACAGAGAAAAATATTGTGCTGCAGTCAGTCATTCTGTAGAGATAGATTATCTTTGTAGAGACTGTGTGTGTATAATTGCCAATCTGTGGCCAATATATATATGATTAGAATCAAAGGTATAGATAGGAGTAAAAGGGGAGAAGTGCATTTCCAATAGATCACCTGGCACCAATGATGGATGTTTACACTCCTTTACTGTGGATCTAATTTGGGTGTTCATCTCAAGATAAATGTCAGTTTAGTAATCCAGGCATAGCTTCATTTAAACATGTAACATGCAACTTTGAGAAAGCACTGAATATTTATTGAACCCACATGAGATACAACTTTAGCTAGCCAACATGTCCTAAGTACTTACTAAGTACTCAGTCACATTTTCACTTTTCTTTTTAATAGTTCTTTGATATAATTGAAAGCTCATGTCCTAGAAAAAAATTGGTGGAATATTGAGCAATCAGTAAATAAATTTAATTACTAGAGGAAGTCAATGAAACTGGTTTGGTATTTTTAAAATAATTATCTAACATCTTCACTTCAGCTTAAACAGATAAAAAGTAGTAACTTCTCTAGATACTTCTGTTAATGTTTATATGTTAAGGATAACTCCAGAGGCTTCTTCGCTGTGTTGGGAAAGAACATCATGTTTATTTTAAATTTGTGCATATCTTTCTCTCATTGGTTGCTCAAAAGGGAAAAGTGTACTATTCATTCATATTTGAAATTCTTTAAATTGCAGAATCAGTCAGCTATAGTTTATTAAAAGCAATGAAAACACGAATGCCACATCAGTCTTGGGCAATAGATCAAATTTGAAAAGTTTGAGTCTGTTGTGGCTTTGACATTTCTAAAGCAGTCACCATGAAGTATAATTCAAAATGCAGGTTTTAGCAAAGACCACAAAATACATATTTATATTGCAGTTTTCTAACCGTTCCCTATTGTTACGGGCATTTGTCCTGCCTTTGAAATTTTGAAAGAGAAAAACTAGGAAGAAAGCTATGTTGTTTTAAGGAATATATTTTAGGTGTATGTGGATTTTTTAAAGGTATGTTCCATTCCTTCCTGCATTTCTTTATTTTGATGTGATTCCTGTAAGAGTATTATTATTTTAAGAGCCAATCTGTAACCTTTATCATGAACTGAGAATGTCACTTTGTTGGCTGGCCTTGAAAAACTTAAAAAGGATTCTCAATGAATATTTTGATTGGTTGTGCTCATAATTTTTCCCTTCCTTGGTAGATGAGCCTTAATCTTTAGAGTGGAGCCTTGTCAAATATTACCATCAAAATCCAGTAAGTCAAATGCAGCTAATGAGCTAAAATCTATACTGTGTTGTTCATTATCTTGTTATTTTCTCTCTTTAAAATTTTCTCTTCTATTCTCTTTACCCCTCTCCCTTCACAGTTCCTGCTCTGGTTCCACAAGTGTGCAATGCCAGAACTTTGGTCTCCAGTGACCGTGGCTGCAGAAATCTAGTGATCATTTTACTGCACATTTAAATGGAACTGGAACAATGTCACTGAACCTTCTGAACATGTGGCTACCTATGTTTTCTTGCTATTAATGGGGAGAGAAAATATTGAAACTATAAGCTATTAGAGAGATTTGACCTTTTCATAAAAATAAAAAAATAAGGTATTAATACTGATGGTTGTGACAGGATCTCTTAGATTCATCCCTACACTTTGTCCTCAATGTGGTGAAAGCAGAGAACATTTGTTTTGCATAGAATATAACCAAATCTCATTAAACAAGTTAGAGACTAACATTAGCCTCATAAATGGTACTAGAAATGTCTATAGTTACAGTGGAACTAATTTAATATAACTTTTACAGTATTGATTAAGATGGGTATTAAATAAATCTATATTTGATTTATGTCAGGAAATATTCATTCAACTTTTGGGGATGAATTAAATGCATATACTATCTTTTACTCACATGCACTATGTACATATATTTTAAACAAAATCTAGTTCACTTCAGTTCATATAATCTTATGGAGAACTCACTGGTATCAAATAGATATTTAAACTCAGCCTGGGTGCCATTCACTATTGCAACTAACTATTTAAGGGCTATTTTGTGCATGATACTGTCTAGGATTTTGAGGTCTAAAGGTATATAAAGTGTCTGTGGGATATACGTGTATGTACCTGTGTGTGTGTGTGTGTGTGTGAGAGAGAGAGAGAGAGAGAGACTCTTCCAATAGAGAGTCTACATTATAAAAGGAAGTTAGCATTAGGTAAAGGACTACAGAGATAAATATGAAAATATAAAACTATGATACCACATGTTCTTTAAAGGAGAAGAAAGTATTATGAGAATATTGCCTAATTAGGGAGGTCAGGAATTACTTTTCAGAGGAGTCAGGACTGAAATGAGATTTAAATGACTAGTAGGAATTCTTGCATGAAGGAGGATGAGGGAAATGAGGAAGGAAAAGGAAAGAATACTGAGCAAACACCCGGCACTGGGAAAGAGAAATGACGAGATGTGAAAAGCAGGCAGAGTCTAGATTGTAGATTTTAACCTTCGCACTGAATGCAATGGGAATCCACTGACACTTTAACCTGGAGACCGGCAAGGACACAGTGGTAAGTCCAGCCAGAATCTGCATCTTGGAAAAAACATTCTGGCCATGGTATGAAAAACCACGTTGACTGCAAATGAGTACCTTTCATAGGAGGTTGTTACAGTAGGCCAAAAAAGAGGGGGCGAGAGTTTGGATTGGGATGATGGTAGGGGAAAGGAGAGAACAGAAAGAAGTTAATAAATATTTCTTTGTTATAGAGTAATAGTGAACAAAGTATATTAGTTTATTATAAAAATACATTTATTATTTATACAGAGTGGGGCAAAAGTAGGTTTACAGTTGTTTGTATGGAAAATAATACAATAATTAGCAAATAATACAAGAACTGTGTTGTATACTCACAAATGTAAACCTGCTTTTGGTCCAGCCTGAATTCACAAATATATTAAGTTAGTCAAAATTTGTATTTATTAAATATATATTATTTAATTTTAAATATATCAGTTAACATATTAATTTATATTTCATTATTTGGGAGGGTTTGGTATGGGGATGGAGGAGCTCTGGAGAGGGCATTTTACATCTGGTTCTCTGTGATGCTCTTCAAGGAGGAAAGAGAGAGGTGCTGAGCAAGAGGTTCAGGATGTTCTTGGTTTTGACCTACAGCCTATGAAATATTCAAGTGAAAATACACAGAGAGTGGTGAGATTCAAGGCCTCAAGTGCAGAGGACAGATCTGGACCACAGATATACAGCTTTTCTGTGCTGCTGGTATAAAAAGTCATGGGAAATGGACAGGGTTGTCTTAGGAGAGGATAGAAGGAGAAAAAGAGAGGTATACATGACCTGCTCAGCAAGCTGCAATATTGAAACTATAGTTAAAGGCCAAACAACCAAACCAATGGTCAAGAAGGTGGGAGGAAAAGAAAAGGATATATGGTTAAGAAAGGTGAGGGAAGAGAATGTTTCAATGTGGAGGAAAATGAAAATAAAACATAGTAAATAACTCTCTGTGTACCTTGAGCCAAAATTAAACTGACATTTCTTTATGGGCTCTGTTACTAGAAGATGGTAAAAGAAAATCTAATGACACTATCTAACTTGAGACAGATAAACAGAAACAGGTGTGCAGTGTGTGAAATAAAATGAGTGACACTTGTTCAGTGGTTATGTTATTAGGTCACAAATTAGCACCCTAGGTTTTATTTTTCCTTCAGAGCACTTAATGTGGTTTCTAAGTCCAAATTTCCCTTCTTTCTATATCCCCTCCTCCCTCCCTGTGTCTATTTCCATGCCTCTAACTTTCATTACAGAGACCATATCTAGTTTCTAACCATTGTGTCCCCAGCATCTAACATAGTGCCTGCCAACTATTCAGAAGACACTCAATATTTGTTGATGAGCAAATGAATGAATCTCAAATATGGATCTGAAACAAAGAAAGGTCTGAATTAGGAAAGTAAAGAAACTTAGGTCTCATTTTGTGCTGGGTCATATCTATTAAAATATCCAGGAGCTTCTCTTTACTGATATAGAAAAGCACATGTCTTGATAGGAAGATTTCCAAGATACGTTCTGATTTAAATTTCTGTGAATCTGTTTACCTAACTCTGCTAAGAACACTGGAATAGCTCTTTCTCAAAAACAAAACAAAACAAAACAAAACGAAACAAAACTAGCCTTTCTAAAAAACCAGTTGGCCCCCAGGTTGACTTTAAACTGTGCCAGTGATATCTGAAGAAGGCAAATATTTTCCAGACATTGTGCCCTGTTTCAGATCATCAGCAGCATACCTGTTTGCAACTGCTGTGGCATCCAAGGATCTCAGGTGAGCACGATAGTGTCTGCTCTCAGCTGCATCCTGTTCTACTGTTTTCTACCAACAGCTTCTCTGCAACCTCATAGAGAGAGGCTGGGCATACGCATATCTGGTAGCGTAGTAAATTCATATACTGAAGTCATCTTCGACCAATAAGGAGTGAAAGCCATGAAAAAACACAAGAGTACCTCATTTTATTGTGCTTTCCTTTATTGGGCTTCATAGGTGTTGTGTTCTTTAAAAACTGAAGGCAAGACCCTACACCAGCAAAAAGATTGTGATTTGCTTTATTGTGGTGGTCTGAACCAAACCCACAATAACTCTGATGTGTGCCTGTACTCGCCTCTACACTGGTCTCCAGCAGGGTGAGTTCTACATGATTTCTTTCAGGTTCTGCAAAACACTGAGCCCTAATTTCCACAGAAAATCACTTCAGTGATATTTCCCTCCTCCTCTCCTGTTATGCTTTCTGCAGCTCCCAACCTTAGATGTTCTGTGGGAGAATTTATGAAAATAAAGTACCTGACCACAAACCTTTCTCAGGAGGTTGATTCTAAGGATGACACAAGTTAAGCAAGATGTCTATTGGATCCATTGTACATACATACATAGAGTCATCTCACCCAATGAGGATGTTTCTGAAATTGTGAGTATAGTTCATATTGTTCTAAAGCAATGTTATTATTTAGCTATAAAACTATGTGGCATAGACTTCTTCTTTAGTATCTCACCTGAAATACCCTCCAGCTTTTATTCTAAACATAAGTATCTGTGTATGTATATTTAAATGTATTAGCCATGCAGCTATTTAAAGAAACAATTTATTAAGAAATAATTTCTTTGCTAGTCACAGCACAATTCCCTGCTTGCTAGCATGTGTGTTCTCATAAATTTTATCTTGGACTCTAGTTTTGTGTTTGTCCTGTTTGCATAGATGTTAATCCTTATTGCTAGTGCTCTTTATTTGGACTTGGAAATTTGATTCCTTCTCATAGGAATGATAATTTTTTTTCTGACCCAGAAATATATTACAGTGCATAGTATATACACATAGATGTTTCTCTTCTTATTGGAAAGAGAATAAAGTATTTTTCTTCAGCTGTTCCCTCAACCCATTAATCACAATACAATATATGCTATTAATTATGCTTAAATATAGTTTGCTTATATAATTTGTGAACCTCCAATAACTCAAGACTTTCAAATTATTTGTCTTCTGTGTAGACATTTTGATTACTAAAACATTCCTAAAGCTAGAAGAAGGAATAATAACATAGGATTAAAACTATGAATCACCTTTTGATTAAATACTTGGTAGTCTTTGTTGTTAAATCTTTACTCAGAGAATAATTCTAAGTCTCATTTAAACTTGTAGGTTTTAATTCCATATTGATCACCATAACCTGATAATAGCACTCTATATTCACTCAAATAATATTTTGAATTTAAACTGGATACTTATGCTTTGTTATAAAAACCGTGGTCTCTATTTGTGCAATTCCAATAGATAAGACTGAGGGAACAAAGTAGACGGCATAAAGTGGACAGTGACATTTGGTGACAAACTCCTTTCAATGTTGAATTTTTTTTCTCTCAATGTCTTTCTTGAGTTCATATATTTACTGCACTCCATCTCTAATGGAGTAACAGACTTCTGCTTGTGAAGCCTTATAGTAGTAATAACAGGAGCAACAGATACATTATATATATGCATTTATATAAGTAACTAAGCATATATTTTAAACTTTCACACAAATCATCACACTTGACTTGATAATTTTCTTTTGATGTAGGTGAAGGAGGTATAAATAGTTCCACTTAGGCTCAGAGAAATAGTACTACACATAACCAAATTAAACAAGCTAATACATGGGAAATTAGGAAGCAGGTGTTCTTCTTCCTGGTATATGTCTGCACCCTGCTTTATACTCTCACTAGGCCATTGTCTTCTCAACTAGTGCCTTGCCCTGTCTCCTGCTTTCACATTTTTCACCCTCTACCTTTCTTGCCAAATGGTAAGATACGTACTAGAAGCTGCTTTGGACCAGCTGTATTCCTTATCTTCTTACCCAACCTGAACTTTGTATATAATCTTTCTGTGATGGTTAACTTCATATATCCACTTGATGAGGTTATAGTACCCAGTTATTTAATTCCAAATCTAGTTAGATCATGCTTAAAATCTAAAATCAGTTGGTTCGAATTAAAGCAGATTACCTTTAATGATGTAGATGAGTCTCATCCAATAAGCTGAAGGCCTTAAAAACAAAATACATGGTTCTTTAAAGTTAATTTCTTGATATAGTCCTATGTAGCTATCTTCTATTTGTTCTCTTTTTCTGGAGAACCCTGACTGATATACTTTCCTTATATATTTCTAGAATATCAATATCATACAATGGTGCTTCATCAGTATTTTTCTGTTCATTAAAGGATGTCTATACATTTACTCTTATTTCTTTCTATTGTCCCTCCTCTTTGTCAATATTTAAATTTTCTTTTGTGTTTTGGATTATGTAATTCTCTTCTTTATAGGATCTGTTTCATTGATCTTTTTTTTCTTGCAATTCCAGTCTTTACATTTATCAGGTAGTGAACATAATCCTGAGATATGGTACAAAATAATTTTTTTCAGCTATCTCTCTTCAATCTCTCTATTAATAAAATGAGAGGAAGTCCACATCTTACTCCAAATATCTTACTGTTAGACAAACATATGAGTACACACAAAGTTCTAAAGAATATATTTTATTTTATTTTTGGTGTCAGTCATATATTTCAACCTATTTTTATTTTTGCAACAAAAAGCTAAGGCGCAAGGAATCAACTATGAACGTAGTCACAAATACTGACTTTCATTAGATGTTGAATACCTTGATCCACATGGCTTTTGCATACCAGTAACTAGTATGCAAACATACCCTGGCCCTTTTTCATTCTAAGAAGACAGGCATTTTTGGTTGCCTACTGGGATTCACCTGCATGTTCTACTTGCAACTCAAATTACACGTAGTCAAAATGTAGCTTAATTTTCTTCTTCCCAAACTCTTTCTCTTTTCTTCTATTCCCTATTTGGTTATGGGCAATATCACTCATAGTTCTCAGTGATTCTTGGCTGTATGTTTTCCTTCACTGTATGTCTCAAATTTGATCTCGTTGTTGCCAATTCCTTCCCGTTACTAAATGTGCCATACTCTGTTCAGCTTGTATGCTTTTTCACAATGATTTGTTCATTTATTAAATATTCTCTGAATGTGCAATGTGTGTCAGGTGTGGTTGTCCATGCCCAGGGTGCATCATGGAAGACGTGAAAAAGTGGTGTACCTTTGTGGTGCTTACATTTCAGAAGGATGGGGCAGATGCTTAACAGTTGGTATAATTCATAAGACAGATACTTGACAATTAATATAATTTATAATTATTCATGTTAAAAGTTGATATTTCCCTCAAAAACCTGAAAGAGCAAGCCCCCTGGAAATTTACTAATTCAATGTTTAATAAACATTTATTACATGAGTGATGAAATGAATAGTGCTTTAAACTCCAGTATGTATTGTGTTCATTGCCTTGAAAGAAATGAGTTGTGCTTAAATGAGGACTTCATTCTTCTGTTTGTTGGCTTTGTTTGGGTGAAGATTTGTCTTGCCCTGTTGTTTGTTTGCTTCTTTGTCTTTGATAGAATAAGTGGTTGGAGTCTCAGAAGATGCTGACAGCGTAAAATACCAAGTGACTTGTTTTTTTTTAAAAAAAGGTAATGTGTTGCTCTAATTCCCTCTCTCTTCTTTTCTTCCTTCTTTCCTTCATTTTATTTAACTTAGCAAGTGATGATGTAATTCCTACTGTGATTCAGGGATCATGGCTGACACTGGAGACACATGGTTTATTAATAAAGAGCTGCTGAATTTAAAAATAGGACAGTCAGGTGGGGAGGCATTCACATGCAGAGGTCAACAGAAGGTATGCTAATGGGTGAGAACCAAGGTTCTGAAGCCATATTCTCTGGCTGGATTCTAGGTTACTGTCTCTAGGCCACAGGCTTCTTTTTCCGAGAAATGAAGATAATAATAAGAACTACTCAGAGGGTTATGTTAAGATCAAAATTATTATTTGTAACTGCTTAGAAAAGTACCTAGCATATGATAATTATTTAGTATGTTTTTACTTTTTATTATAAGTATAATATGCTGTAGTAAATTCAGATTATGGAAGTCTGTACACATGGTAGCACTGGAAATGGAGGGGTGGTTCTTCGTTGTCTGTAAATTAGGAAGTGAAATAAAATTCTCAGAGTTGGGGTAGGGATCAAATTAGTGACAAGGCTCAAAGAGACAGTAAGTTTGATAATATTCCTCAGTCAAAAATGAAAGCAAAATATGCTGAAGAGCAAGGACTAAGTTTGAAATTTTCAGACAGAACATACTGGAGAGTAGAGATATAACAGAACCGTATGGAAAATGTATATGGCAAGGCAAGCTGTGTCTGTGAAGCTAAGAAGGAAAGAGTGGGGTTTTCATTTTAGTGGTTAATCTAGAACATTAGCTTTAGTGGATTGTTTACCCTAAGAAGCCACTGTTAGTACTTTAACATGTAATCGTCAAATTTGAATGGCTAGTTGAGAATTGAGGAACTTAGAATTTGCAATTGAAAAATTTATAACAGTCTTGTGAGTTTTAGTAGATTTTTAGGTTTATTTAACAAACTGTTGTGTTTTATTTCCTGTAAAATGGACTTGATATTATTAAAGCAAGTATATTCTCATTTTAATCTTATTTCTAGTTAAATTTTCAAGCTATCCAATTTTATGTGCTGTAACATTTTTTGGCAGATTTTCTCAGGGGATATACTTGGGTTCATGGACATGTTTATATGATGTGCAGCTATTAACACTCACTTCAATAAATTAGATATTATATTGTGTTACTGCATTTATTTTTGATGTAGGACTGGAAAATAATATTTTTTCCTTAAAAAAATATGAATAGTCATTTACTTCCCGACATAAAATAATCGTAACATACCCGCCCCCCCCACAACACACACACAAGTTCATGAAAGCATGTATTTGACTTCAAAGCAAAAAAAAAAAAAAAGATTTAGAAAAGAGGGCAAACTTGCTAGGATTTTAAATCAATATTTGTATGACACCTTTTTATCTACTGCCTGGAAGAAATAAAAACACATTAAACTTTTTAATAAAAGTAAGTTAGAGTAACTGAGAACATTTTCAATCACACAATAAAGATTTGTTTCAGACATAAACAATGACTTTCTGTGAGTTCTGCCCTGACATCTAAAGAATTCAGAATGACATTCGCTATCCAACAGGGTTTTTCCTTCTGAAAACACAGCCCACTAAGAATCCCCAAACTTCTCCGCCTCTTTGGTTCCTGTGTAAAGCACCAGGCAGGCATGAGAAATTGAAACTGGCTGACTGAGGCTTGGTAAAGAAGCCTGCGCAATGGGGAAGCTTAAGTAGAATTTTCCTAGAAGCCTGTAGCTGCCAAACCAGGCCCTCAGATTCTGGCCTTTTTCTGGCCAAGAACCAGTGGGGCATGTGGAAGGACAAAAAGGAAAGAAGACCATGGGACAGGATCTTAGAGCAAGGAGACCACATCCCCAAAGCTCTACAGATAACACTCATTCATTTATTCATTCAACATATCTTTGGATGCCAGGTGTTGTTCTGGGTGCTAAGGTAAAATAGTGAATAAAACAAAGTTCCTGATTTCAGTCTAATTCAGGAGACAGGCAATGAACATAAATACACAGTAAGTCAGGTGTCAATATATACTATGGAGAAAACTAAAATAGAAGGAGAAGAGAGGGAATTTGGGGATGGATTTAGAATTGCCAAATAAAAATAGGGCACTCAGTTAAATTTGAATTTCAGATAAACGCAATAATTTTTTTAGTATAAGCAATGTCCTGTGAAATATTTTGGGTATACATATACTAAACAATGAAATACCAGCATATATTCTGATTATATAACAAAAAAAATCAGAGACCTACAAGTATGGGGATGAACCATGCAGATATTTGGAGGAATATCTGCGTGAGTGCACTGTGCGAGTGCAAATGCTCTGACTTGGATGTGCTCCTGGAAGGCCAGTGCAGATGGTGAAGAGTGAAAAATAAAGTGGGAGAAGGCAACGGGATGAGCTCAGAGAGTTGGACAGGGAGCCCGATCCTGTAGGTTTTTATAGGGTAGAATAAGAACTTTGGCACTTATTCCAAAAGGGATGAGAAGGCACTGGAAAATTTAGGTCAGGAAATGCCATGATCTACTTTGGATTTTGAAAGGAAGTGCCTGCTAATTGAGGATTGAAAGGAAGTGTGGAAGCAGGACAAAAAGTCAATCTCAAAAACCCAAAGAAGAGAGAAATGACTGTCATTTTGTATGAGTGTGATAGCAATGGAGGTAGTGAAAAGTGGACATTTTCTGAATAGATTTTAAAGGTAGAGCCCATAGGAATATTTTACAAACTGAATGTTGTTAGGTTGTGAGAGAGAAGGCAAGGATGACATGGAAGTGTTAGGTCTGAGCTATTACAAGAATGGAAGACTGGAGTTGGCATGGACTGAGAAGCAGGTTATAGAAACTATAGCTTTTAAAAGGCACTCTGGAGTATATTTCTAAGGAGTTAGGTTTGCAGTGGCTTAGTTATTCAAGTGGAGATGGCGAAATGGGAATAGTATATGTACATACATCTGGACTTTATGGGAGAGAGAGATCAGGAATGCAGACATGTTTGTGAGATGTTAACATATGGATGTTATATAAAGTCACAAGGCTAGATGAAATTACCTGGAGAAGGGAGCAGATTCAAGGATTTACCTATGTGCACTGTTAAAAGTAAGGGGGTAGTGAATAAGAAAAAAAAAAAACGGTAAGAGTTCAGAGACAAAGAAGGAACATTTAGAAACATAAAAGGAAAACTGAGGGAGAGTTGTATCAAAGAAAGCAAAGGGAAATATGGTGTTAAGAAAGAAAGATTATCAGTTATGTTAAATGCTATGGATATTTTCAGTAATAACACTAACAATAACTTCAAAGTTTTGTAACTATATAGTTTCACTGAACACAATACAACAAAAGATAAAACACATGATATCTATAATGAGCCTTCTAATCCCATCTATCTCCCTTTAACTCCATGTTTCCAGACTACAAATATTTTGCTTAAACAACTCAGAAATATGAGGACAAGTATGAGCCAATATTAACCATTCCTGGCTCTTAACTCCCTATTCTTATACTTGTTTCACCTTCAGTTAACTTTTACTTCCTCCTGGACTCTCTAGGTCTCTTATTAATATAGCTACCATCTATTTGAACTTCTATTGTTTATATACCTATCTCTTATTAGCATTTTCTGTGCTTCCCACAGAGACTTTTTACACTTTGAAACAATATATGAATGCAGGGCTGAGCTAAATTTTTACTTCCCTGACCATGCCTCCATTAATTATAGCTAGTGATCCACCTGAAAAATATCTGAACCATTCATTTCCTTTAACTAAAGAGCTCATCTATTCTATGATCCACTCCTTTAGGGTTTCACTAGCTAATTTGAAAAACAAGTCCAAATCAATGTGTCGAACAACTAATAGTATAATATCCTGCCTTTCCAAATAGTACATTTTAATAGAAGTCTTTATAGAACATGGTAGCTACTGGAAACAAATGTTGAATAATTTTTTTTTTGGTGAAAAGTTAGGCATGGGGATAAAGTTGATAGGAAGAGAGTTTGAGGTAGGGCTCCAAAAACCCATTCTCAACTCACTGAAAGTGACCTTTTGCCCACTTTCCAACAAGGTGGTTTGCTTTTTATATGTGTAAGGATTGCTCCATTCTTTGCCTCAGGTCAAGTAAAAAGCATAATTTGCAAACTATTTTGGGATTGTTTTTAACTAATAAATTTCTTCTTTATTTAGAAATACTCAAAATATTTTCTCTATACAAGAAATACACCCCCTATAGTTCCAAATAACTTTGTTTCATTGTATGCTAACAAGAGCATACTTATTTAATGAAAAGAGAAGTGACAGTTACAAGTCAAGTCTTTTCACAGCTGTTTCCAAACAAAGCAAGCTTAGAACAAGATTGTCAAACATCTGATGCAGAGTATGGATATGACCAGGGATTCATTTACTAGAACCATCAAGACACCAGGCAGTCCTGTTCTGACTCTGCAATATGTCTGTCCCCATGTATGGGGCTGTGCTCACAAGTTCACTTAGGATTACTGGAGTCAGGCATTAGGACAGTGCCAGCTGTAAAAATGTCACCTTTGTTGAACCTGAAGAACTTTAGTGTCTGGGCTCTATTTAAATAAAATCTGGTTCTAAGTTGCTTATCTGTTTCTTTCCAAATGCTCAGAACCTCACAAGTTAGTCTGCAAAATTGGGTTTTAAATTTGGCCAGATTTCTAGAACATTCACCCCTTGTGTTTGCCAAAAAAATCAAAAGAGCCGCCTTTCTTGTGGTACTCAGGCTCTTCTGATTTCAGGCCCAGTTAAATACCAGGCGCTTTCTTCTTCCTTTTTGGGTGGGAAAGTAGGGTATGAGAGAACTAGAAGAAAGACAAAATATCTAGACATTTAAAAATTAGTGTTTTCATTATTTTCAGATCCTTGATTGAAGTAACTTAAACTAATAAGTTGGAATATTTTTGTTTGAATTAAAAGAGCAGCATAGAAAAAAAAATTGGGGTGACCTCTGTGCCAATACCAAAGGGTAATTTTGTGTCCTGGCAGTTCAAGTTGTGGGTTACTTTTCCACAACTATGCTTCCACTGCTATTAGTCTGCTCAGAGTTCTACCCTGACTAGTGCCCACATAATCTAATAATGAGCAGATGCTCCTGCTGTGGATGTAGTTCTGAGATGATGATTTTGGAGGAGATTTAACTCTTTCATGATCCCAGGAGACAACAGAATGAAAAAAAGAAACAAAGAGCTACCTAACTTACTAAAGTAATACAGCTTGCAAATTTACCTAACGCACACAAAGGAACTTCAATCAATGATAATAGAAAATTGAGAGAGAACAGTGTTTTAGAAAGTGTTCTCTTTTTTTCTGCAATAGCTAAGGGTCATGGTGATTATATTCAAACTCTCTGGACTGTATTAAGAACCATTAATTAAATAAAGACTCACTGCATAGTTTGTAGGAGGAAAAATATTTCCACGTTGTGTGTAGTTGAGGGATATGTGTTCTGTGTCCAACAGGACATGTCACCTGGCTAAATGATGGTCCCAGGAGCAAAGTTTTGGCTTTAGGTTTTGAGGAGGCAAAAGTATGTGTAAAATGGTGTGTAGCCAGACAATTCACCCTTTAACCAGACATCTGTGGACACCTCAAGAACAAGAGGTACTCCAGATATCTACAGAAGATATTATGCTTAAGAAGCTAGCTCTAGATATGTCTCCTTTAGGGTATAAATTGCAAATTTTGATTGTGCTGGTTCAATCATCACCTATTTTGGAATTCACCCCAGAATTGTAGAAGTGAGAGTAGAGGTCTTCAGCCTGTGAAAGGTGGCGGATCCTTAGTTTGATTAATAATTTACTTATTTAATAATTTTAGACATTTTTTCTAATTTTAATATAATGAATGGAAATCTAAGAGGTATCTCCAAAACACATAGAATAAATAAGAATTTATTTCCACTACCCATAGGTAAACATTGACATTTGCTTTTTTCTTTCTTTCTTTCTTTTACAAAACTACATATATTGTGTTTTGTTTTCCCATAAAATGTCATCATTTTCTATAAATTTTATTTTGCCTTTTTGCCCTTAACATTATCTTTTGAACCAAGTCCACATTGTTAAATATTGTTAAAAACATGTTTATCAATAGTTGCATACTATTTTGCTACGTGATTTACCATAAACTATGAAATCAATTCACATTTTGGGTAGAAATGATGACTCCAAAGTTCTATTACAAATAATTATTAATAAACAATATTATACTTAAAATTTTACAGACATTTCTCATACATATTTTTAAAGAGCTTTTCTGCATAATTTCCACCTTAAATATGTAACAATTTTTAAAATTTGATATGTAGTGACAAATCACTGTGCAGAAATATTTATTAATTCCCAAATCCCATGGAACGTGTGTATGTGCATTTTAAACCTTTCAGTGTTGCCTGTATTCTTTGTTTTTTTGTTTTACTGGGGCTTTGATGTTGTGTAAGGTTTGTATTTGTGTTTCAGTGGTTAGCTTTATAACTAAACCTGATTTTAAGACCCTTAGTCCCTTATCACTTTTTAGGTAGTATAATATTTTTCTACTGTGGATATTCTGCTGCCTAACATACCATCCTAAAACTTAGGGACATGAATCAGCAATGTTTTATTACATCTCACAATTTTGTGGGTTAAAATTCAGGTAGGGCTCAGCTGGATGATTCTACTGTCCATATTTCATCAGCTGTGTCTTTTTGGGTGTTCAGCTAATAGCTGGGCTATCTGAAGATTTCAAAATCTTTTAACAGACATGTTGGTGGCTTGGTGGAAATGGACAGGAGGCTGGGCTCAGTTGGGATTCTCCTTTCTGTGGGGGGGCTCCACCCACAGAGCCCCCCCATCTGCCATGGATGAAAATAATGCTACCAAGACATGATCTGCTTGGGGAGGAAAGATGGCTGGCCTCTCAAAGGAGAAGGGCCAGGAGTCCTTACCCCAATGGTATTTATTAGGTTCCCAACACACTGGGATACAGGTAAAGCTCATCAATCAATGTCAGGTGGCAAGGATCAAACAACAGATAACATTTCAAAGAAATCTGAGTCAGCATCTGTCAGGTAAGGGTGTTGCAAAAAACTTTAGGAGACATACTCATTTCCTACCTGGACCCTTACCATATGAATGAAAGGACTCTTAGCAAAGCAGGCTTCACAGGATTTTATGAATTCTTTCTTATGCCCAATCACCCCAGAACCTGCTCTAGCCAGCAGAGGGCTGCACCCCCTCCCCATCATAGATTCAGGTTTAAATGGATTATAGCCAGGAAGCCCTTCTCCCAAACAAAAAGGGGACTCGGGCTATGTCAAAATAGCCAGGGGGGATGAGGGGCTTTTGCCCCCACTTTGCTGCAGCCCCCGCCCCTGCCCTGAGTCCTTCCTTGATGGCATCCCACATGATCGTGTCTGGCTTGAGTTGCCTTTACTCTGAGGAGTCTACCATCATGGACTAACTGACCAAGTGTTGGGGGCTAGAGATGGCAGAAGCAGTGCTCCTGCCAGGGAGATAAGCTTTGTTTCCTCAGTGGCTCACAGTCTGGAGGTCACTCACTCAGCCTTAGCTGTGGGGGGCAGTTACAACTCCTGAAACTAGACAGAGCAGTTCCCAACACCTTTCCGGTGTAGTCTCAGGGATTTTCCAAGTGTTTTCTCTAATAGAATAATTACACTTTCTTGAAGCTCATGGCACAGTTACTAAGTATTACATGAGGTCTTGGTGGAAGCTGAAGGGCTTCTTGTGACCTAGATTCAGCCTCAGAAGTAGCCTCAGAAGTAGTAGTACTCTTCAACTGCTATCTATTAAGTGAGCTAGTCTCTAGAATCAGCCCCGATTTAAGGGGACGGAAATTAACTTAAGCTCTCACTGAGAAGAGTAGAGAATAATTTGTGGCTATCTTTAATCTATACCATTCATCCTTGGACCTCAAATTATTTACTTTCTTCAACATATAAAATACTTTCATCTCCTCCCAAGATCTGCAAAAATCTTGCCCTCTTATTGCGTTAGTGTGCAGTTCAAGATTTAGAAATCTAAATTAGGCCCACCTGTTCCTTCCTTTGCTACCCTCAACATGCAACGGTGGGATAGAGATAGAACCAATAGATACTCCAATTTAAAAAAGGGAACAAGAGTCCCTTAGCAGTCAGTGGTTCGCAGAAATTCAGGTATCAAATATTGAGCACTGTTTATGATCTAATTCAGCTTCATTAAAAAAGTGTCTTTGAGAGTCTTAGCTCTACTCTCTGGGTTTCTTCTTCTTGCCTCTGACTCAGTCCTTTCTTTTCCATTAGAAATAGCCAATATCTGTATCCACATGGCTTTCTCAACATGCTTTGCTTCTGTACATGTTTTGAAGTTCAAAGATCTCTTTATTTTGTACAGTTTTTGCCCATTTCAGGTTCAATCCAATCTCATATAATTACTTTTAAAAAGTTCCTCATATTTATTTGTCATCATTCACTCCATTAGACAAAAGTCATGTCCATAAACACCTTTTTTATTTTACGCTTCCTGTGAGATTACTGAGGGACTACACCCTTTAAATTCTTAGCCATACTATTTCCTGTGGATGAAAGCTTTCTTACTAAGTACCCTTTCTCTGGCCTATGCCTCTTCCTCCTCTCGGAACTTAACCCATTTCCTCACTACTTTGGCAGTCTTTGCTTCTTTAGTGTCTTCTTGTTCATGTCATCAGTGCACATAGTTCATATGTAGAAAGATAGACATTTTTATAGCTCTTCCTGAATCCTCCACCACTAGCTGCCCTTGACCCATTTTTCATTTTTTCACTAGTATTCCTGTTGGGTCTTTTTGCAAGGATTACTGGAAGTCTTTATTAGTCCCAGCCACCTTAATCAGCATTTACACAATTTGAAATGTGTATCCTAATTTTCCTGGAAGCAGAGTTCATAGGTTTTGTGGTTGTTTTCCTTCCAGTATACTTTCCAAGAGAGGAGGGAAGTTTCACATTTAAAATCCTGTCGTGTTTTTACCAGATTTAAATTGAATTATTTTTAATATTCTTTTCTTTTTTTTGTAATGGTCATCATTAGGGAAAATGTCAGCCTGATAAGAGGTAAAATAGAGCATTACCAAATGGCCAATTTGTTATTACCTTGATTTGTATGGACACAATTTCTTGGGGCCATTTGGGTATCACAAAGTTTAATAACAAGAAATATCTCAAATGAAGCACCCCATCCTTCACATCAGTAATGAGTTCAGTTCAATGAGAGTCAGAGATAAGATGAAAAAGAAAGAGGAAGAGGAGATAGTATATAAGAAGGAAAGACGATATCTAACAATTTGTTCAGAATATGATTCAAAGTGAATTGAAGTCAAAGCAATTAAATCAAGAAGGCAAATTCCAAATGGACTCTCCATAAACATGATTTTAATGTTGGGAGAAAAAAACAACATTGTATTTACATTAAAAGAAGCATGGATACATTATAAATACAATATAAAAGTTAAATAAAGTCTCAAGTTAAAATTTTTTTTCTAGAATTGTCTGCAACCTGATGTTCACATATCTG